>JAOTOM010000805.1:0-45897 GCA_034440615.1 Ashinkailepas kermadecensis
TAGAAGCATGGAAAGTCGCCTGGTCTCGTGTGCTGCAATCCAGTAAGGTGAGGAAGGGCCGAGACGACAAGGAAACGGTACGACAGCCTCGCAGATCACGCTAAGCGTTAGCAAGCAGGGTGAGATGGGGCATGGTGACGGTGGAAAAGAGACAAGACAAGAGGAAAAGTCTGGGTGCATGCTCACAGCGCGAAGTGAGTGTACGCTCGGTGTAGTTAAGCGTTGGTGCACGTTTATCCCCGAGCTGTCCGCTTTGACGTCGGTGCGTAATTTTTGCTGCCATTTCTACCAATGTCATAACAGCAAATCACCAGAAGTGAGAAGTAAGTATCGGATCGAGCGATCAGTGAAGTGAACGCTAATCGCATTGCAAGATTCGAGCCGCCTGCTATTGCAGAGAAAGCCGGGCAAGCTGCAGTCAGTGACGCTTTTGAAGGGGTGGCAAGGCAAACATTGCTTACCCACGCATGGAAGCAGTGTCATGTTCGAACAGACATTTAAAAAATAATTCGACTCGAAATATGCCAACATGATCCAAAGATTACAACGACCGAAACTTTTACCTGATATTGTGACCAGTAAAGAAGCGTGAGCTGGAAGAATTTGAGGCGACTGCGTGGGCGAGGAGATCTTCGGCAGGTAGTGTCTGAAGGCAATTGCGATGGTGGGGACGTCAAGGCCACTTTAAAAAATGAGACCTGATCAGGTTATTGGGAAATCTAAATGTGCTGCCAAGGGAAATACCTGTTCAGTAAGTGGGGAGGCCTAGTGGAATGTGCCCTGAACTTTCCAACCTCAACTTTGAGGTTACAACCCAGCATTGCAATGTGAAAGTGGTCGTGTAGCCGGCTGATTGCGACAAACGCCATCCGTGTGCACCGGAGCAAAACGTGGAATTTTTTGCGGAGGCAAAGTACTATGTGCTAGAGAAGTTCCGTTACGGAAAAGTTACGTTAAGCTGGCTTATGTGGCAGCCGGTACATATTACGCAAGTTAGAAAGGTGGAAGACGCCGAAGGCAAACTAAGAAACTGGCGTACGGATCGGGTCATATGGGACACACACTGACCTAAAACCCCATATTGTCGGGACTGGCCTGATCGTCCGCACCCGACGTTCGAGCTGAGATTGACTGCGGAGCCCTACACCAAGTTAGAGCTCCCTAGTCCCTCCGAAGATCGGCCAGCGTCACCGCCGTCGCCGACTCAGACGCGCAGACGTGCCTGATGGGACTGCCCGTCCTACACAAACTGGGGCTGCGCAGGGAGCACCTGACTCGTGTCACCAAGCGCAACCTCGCCGCGAACAATGAGGAGATCAACGTGTTGGGCGCCGTGTTCCTGAAGCTGTCCGGGTGCGACTCGCAGGGCCGGCTGTTCGGGACGTCCGCAGTGGTCTTCGTCACCAACTCCACGAACCATTTCTACTTGAGCAGGACGGCGCTGACGCATCTCGGGGTGTTGGGACCGGAGTTCCCGAAGGTTGGCGCGGCGGTGGCAGCTACTGCGAGCTCGTTTGATCGGGGAACACTCGGTCGCACCCAGTTGACGGCGTGCGGATGCCCGCTCCGCACTGTGCCGCTCTATGAGTCTGTCCGTCAAAACTTCACCGGAGAACTCGGACCGCATGAAAGCCTGGCTGCTGAGGAGGTATGCGTCGCCGACATTCAACACGTGCCCACACCAGCCATTCCCCGGAATGACTGGGCCCCCATGGAGGTCAGGGTCGACCCCGGCGTGCAGCCGGTCGTGACGAGGAGGCCCCAAACGTGCCGGTGCACTGGCAAGAGGAAGTGTCGCAGCAGCTCGAGAGAGACGTAGCTCTGGGGTGTCATCGAGCGCGTGCCACCCAACACGCCTGTGACCTGGCTGCACAGCATGGTGCTGACGCCCAAGCCGGACGGCACCCATCGTCGCGCTGTCGATCTGCAGCCACTGAATGGCCACAGCGTACGCGAGACGCATCACACCATCCCGCCTGGGACCTTCAAGACCGTCACGGATGCATGGAACGGATTCCACTCCATCGAGATCAGGCCTGAAGACCGGCACAAGACCACGTTCCTGACGGAGCAGAGCAGGTTCCGCTACCGGCGTGCGCCCATGCATTTCCTCGCATCCCAGGACGCCTACACGGAGCGATACGACGCGATCATCGCGGACGTGCCCAGGAAGTCGAAGTGTGCCGACGACACCATCACGTGGGACGAGGACCTGTCGGTGCACTGGCGGCGCGTCGGCGACTGCCTCGAGCTGGTGGGAAAGAACGGTGTGGGACTGAACCCTGCCAAGTTCCAATTATCGTCGCTGGAGCTGACTTCGCGGGGTTCCGGGTCACGGGAACAGAAGTAAAGCCCCTGCCCAAATACCTGGACGCCATCGCCACATTCCCGACACCCACCAACGTCGCCGACATGCGGGTGTGGTTCGGCCTCGTGAACCAGGTGTCGCACTACGGCAGAACCACCGCACTGATGGCACCATTCAGGCCCCTGCTGAGTCCGAAGGTCGGATTTCTGTGGCGCCCAGACCTGGACGAGGCCTTCCGGAAATCCAAGGCGGCTGTCATCAGGGAGCTCGAAGAGGGAGTCAAGATATTCGACCCTAGCCGCCGGACTTGCATCAGCCCTGACTGGTCCACCACTGGCTCCACCAGTGGTGGAGCAGCCGCATTGCGAGTATGTCTCGCTGACCCCCGGCTGCTGTCGCTTCAATTTTCAATTTTCAATTTCAATTTTCAATTTTCATCAAGTGGGAGTCATTCGACGTGCCGTGAGGTACTCTAGCAAACTGTTCAAAATCACATTAGCTTTCAAAGTCAATGATCGAGCTCATTTCTTCGGTCGCCCGCGATTCTTCGTTTTTTCCGAAAGCTGCCCATACTTGGTATGAAGAGATAGCCCGTGGGCAACCCTCGAGCAACATTTCAACCCGGGACAGGTCAGGTCAAGCCTCATGTCAAGGTTAGTTATATTTGTCAAAGTCCTCGCGTTTCGTCGCTATGGCTTCAATTTGCATTATGTGGGTGTCATTCGACGTGGCTTGCCGTACGGTATCAGAATGTTGAGATATAGAAATAATTTCTAAGTTGTCGATGGTCCGCTGTATTGTACGGTATCAGAATGTTGAGATATAGAAATAATTTCAAAGTTGTCGTAGGTCCGCTGTGTGTACAATGATTGAGTGTAATAGGAATAGGAGGATCAAATCTGTTTTTGTGTGCAGCCGTTGTGATAGCAGGAACTCATGTCCTATATGACTAGGAGCTCCGCCCATGAAATCCCGTCATAACCTGCTCGGACGGCGCTCTCATCGCTGGTTTTTAATTTACACTGCCACATTGCTGTTCTGGACATATAAAATGTAGATCTTTTCAAATTGTCCTCTTTCTTCTTGGTCGGTTGGTTATTGGTTTTACGACACGTCGACGGTTGAGTCATGTAGCGTCGCCAATCTCTCACGCCGATTGGTCGCGGGCGAAGAGTAGCGACAGGTGAGACTCGAACCCACAACCTTTCAATTGTGAGACGAGCATCTTACCCCTAGACCACTCGTCCCCTCCTTTTTCTTCTTAATGGTTCAACGGAAGTTGTCAAATTTGGGAGAGAAGCCACACGCCAATGTGCACAATTTTATAACCAGCCGGAGTTCTTTACCACGAGAGAGCAATGTTGTAATCAGGAATTGTCATGGGGGCACTTGTCTGGAGGGGCGCCTCTGGCTGCAAAATTCGATGGGGCGGGATGCACTGCCCTTCCCGAAGGGGTGCATTTCCTTCCAAGAGGTGCCTTTTTCTTTCATAGGGGAGTTTCTGGCTGACAAAATTTGAGCGGGTACACTGGAACCTTTTCAGAGGGGCGACTTTTCCTGGCCTGAGGGACGCCACCTTCCACGAGGGGGCACATGCCCTCAGTGCCACACCCTTTATCCGCCCTGGTTGTCATTGCATCGAAATGTATTCCCGTAAAACAGGAAAACATGGGAAAGGTAAGCAAGGAAAGCAGTATGTCCATATTTACTACAATAAAACCATCGTTCAATATTTTATGTTTTTTCCTGCTACAAGAGGGCAACGTTTAGGATACTTACAGCATGGCTCTATGGTTCTGTGAAATCTGGCCCAGCACATACGACATGAAGCTAGATGTTCATAAGCAGTGATAAAGAGTGAAACTTGCTAATTTGGCGGATTACTGTGGATTTTGTTTTGGGTGGGGGAGGGGACGGGCTACCCTCTATCCTGTCAAAGCTTACCGCGTCCCTGGTTTGCCACCCCCCCCATTTCGAAACCGTTGTTACACCCATGGTGGCTATTATTGAGAGCACACAAAGGTGCGACGCCAATATGCCCCCTGCAAAATCGTTCCATTGTCAAAGACTATTAGAGCAATCGGGTTGGCGCCGCCTACCATGAAGGGGCTACCCCGCACCAGGGGCTCGAAATAGAGGGAAGGACACTTTGGCAAGCTCCCCCCTCAGGAGAAAGGTGGCTCCCCTCTGATCGGGATGAGGTGCCCCACCGGGGGGCTTCAATGCACCGCCTCCCCATCCGTTTAGCGGATTTTTTTCCAGCCAAAAGACGCCCTTCTGAAAAGGAAAGGTGCCCTCTTGAGAGGAAAAGCGCCGCCTGAGGGGAAAAGACATCCCTTCAATATGCACCAGTGCACCCAACAGGTACGGTTTTCAAAGGTGCTAATTATGAACATTGCTTACCCACGCGTGACAACAGTGTCATGTTTAGCACACGTTGCTGTAATGAGCGTGGCTTCAAATATCTCCCAAAGGTATAAATCCCTATTAAAAAAATGGAATCTCCTCTCAGCCTGATGCAACGTTTCTTCATAAAGAGTAACATAAATACAAGAAAAACATTGTTGCATCTTGCTTATCTCACTGACTACAAAACCTCTGCATTGCCAGTTTTCTTCCATATTTAACGCACAGTGTTAACGGACGTCGCAAGTTTGGAATGCAACTTGTATACTATAATTAAGGGTGAATGCAATTAAAACAAAGCCAGAAAATACACACAAGCACCTCAATGGATTCATGTAAGTGTATGTGGCTGCAAAGTTTACCAAAGCTTGTAAATATTGCTTATTTTATCTATGGAACATTTTAAGCTAGAATTTGAGTAAACAGACTAGTATAATTGTAGGGGGTGTTGCCATGGATGATGTGCGCCTGGATTGCAAATTCCGCGTCGATGCCTTTCATCTGCGTGTATCGGCGGCATCATCCTGCCACCTAGCGGAGGGTAAGTAAAAACATGGAAACGAAGGCAGTTTTAGGCCGTGCGCCTATGGGAGTTCGGGGTACGCATGGCTTTTTTCCAATTGATTCAGCCACCCCAGGAGGATTGCATCTGCCTTTCAGGATACAGAATTGATCAAGGAACCTTACCGTTCTTTCCTTATTGATTTATCACGCTCTGTTCAGAAGTTGTGGTGCGAGGTGAAGACATCTGTGAGAGGGAGCCCATTTCGCCGAAAGGGTCGGCCCACCGAAGTTGATTTCTTAAAATGATCGGAAGGGGCAAATTACATGAAAACAATAGGCAAGCCAAAATGAATAAGGGGAGTCACATTCCATAGGTTCCCATGTTAGAAGTTGAAATGATTGCGGCTGGGGGAAGCAAGCATTGAGGAGGCAGTTTCACCCTCAAAGATAAGAATGGGCGGTTCTGCTTTCGCCCCCACCCTCCTTGCTCTCTAGATCTGTAGCTGATATTTTCCAATGGAGTGGTTTACACAACTGAATGGGAGAGTGCAGACTTCGGTATAGCCACCAATCCGCAGATGATTGAACGGAAGTTCCATGGAGGGTACTCACCCTACACCATATCACTGACATATTTATGATTTTGCCAAGGAGGCGTCATTTCTCCAGAGGGGCGACTCTTGGTCCAGAACATTTTGGCGGGGTATGCTCCGATCTCCCAGAGGGGCGCCACTTGTTTTTGTCTGAGGAGTGCCTTTCGCCGAAAAATTCGCGGAGTGCGTTCTGACTCCCAGAGGACTGCCGTCCCCAGGCCGAGGAGCGCGTTGCGCTGAGAAATTCGAGGGAGGGGTACAGTGGAACTTCCAAGAGAGGCGTCCTTCGGGTCATAAGGGGCGCCACTTTCACTTCCTCCCCCTTGGATCAGTCCTTGCAACATACCCTAGCTGACAACGCCGCTACCTCTCGCCGATTCGCTACCACTTACCAGCGTTCGACTCAAGGGTGTTGTTTTATATACCTTTGAGGGGGAACTGCCACCTCAATGTTTGCTTGACCCACCCCAGAAATTATTTCAACTTCTAACATGGGAGCCAATGGAATGTGCTACCCAAATCATTTGGTCCGCCCATTGCCTTGATGTACTTTTCCCCGTCCAATCATTTCAAAATCGGTGGACGGACCCTTGGGCGAGGTGGGCTCCCTCTCACAGATGTCTTCACTTCGCACCACAACTTCTGAACGGAGCGTAATAAATCAATAAGGAAAGAACGGTAAGGTTCCTTGATCAATCTGTATCATGAAAGGCTGATGCAATCCTCCTGGGATAGCTGAATCAATTGGAAAAAAATGCCAATACGAAATGCGTACCCTGAACTCCCATAGGCGCACGACCGGCCGCGTCCTAAAACCGGCCGCGTTTCCGTGTTTTTACTTACCCTCCGCTAGGTGGGCTGATACGCAAACAGCTGTTGGTTTCCAATCCATGCGTACATGATCCATGGTGTTGCCTCCTGACGGAGCGCAAGTGCTGCCATCTGACATGGTGGAGCACCAACCAGCACCAACCATTTCACCATCATTTCATCACCAAATTCCATCTCCGAGTTTTTGTCGATTTGCGTATTCGCCTTTTTCCAAATTGTCTGTATCGTTTGTTATTAAATTAGTTTATATCTTTTTATCACGGTTCTTCTTGCAACATGCATGCTTATCAAAGGAAGGCAAGGATAGGAGGAGGTATACCTACTCTTGTATGTCAGACAAGTAATGAAATGTCATTCCATAGAGTGTACATAATGAAGGAGTAGAATCCTTGTGGTTAGATATCATTCTGAAGAATGGAACAAAATTTAGGATTGGGGCATTCTATAGACCTCCAGACCAGAATGAAAACATTGACAGGTTGATGCAGGAAGAGATAATTAGGAGAGTGCTGGAGATAACTGTTTTGTTGGGGGATTTCAACATAACAGGATTGGGAAGCAAAACTATAGGTCTAAACATATCAGGAAGAAGTTTCATGGATTGTTTTGAGGAAAATGTCTTCTTTCAAATGATACATGAACCTACAAGGGAAAATGAAATATTCGATCTTGTGCTTACTAATGAGGAAAATTTTGTACAAAATGTGAACATAGGAGAGACCTTTGGTAATAGTGATCACAGCATTATACGCTTCTCATTATATGTTGGAAGTGTAGGAACCAATAAAACATTGATTCCAAATTTTGCTAAAGGGAATTACACTGTGTTCAGGATATTCCTGGATGAAATTAATTGGGAAGTATTATTGAAGGGCTTAGATGCTTATGAAATGTGGATAATTATAAAATATAAACTATTTCAAGATCTGGATAGGTTCATTCCCAATAGGCAAATTAGATTAACCAGGGTTGAGCACGCTTCATGGCTGACCAGGGAAGTAAAGCATTTACTGAAGTCAAAGAAATAGGCATTAAACAAACTAAAAGATGCTAACTCTGAGGTAAACCTCGAATCATATCAAATAGCTAGAAATAATGTTAGGTAACTTAGAATATGGAGAAAGGCTTGTGGCATTAGATATGTGCTCACTCACGTATAGGAGATTAACGGGGGACATGACTGAAATGTACACAATTGTTAAAGGACTAGAGATCAGGTCAATTTGAAAGACGCTAATCAGTTTAGACTTTAGAGTATCACATAGGGGTCATCAATTCAGGTTAGACAAGTTGAGGTGTAGGACAGTTAAGCGACAACGGGTCTTCAGTCAAAGGGTTGTTGATCAGTGGAATCGGCTGCCTGCTGATGTTGTGGGAGTTCCTCATTGAATGTTTTAAAAGTAGGGTGGACAATTTTTTTAGATAGGATGGTCTTGTTTTTGAGTTCTTATTTGTGATGGATGGGGTGAGATTTATGCTAAGTAAGTGTGCACGGCACAGACCCCTTTAAGCAGGCATGGATGCAGTTTGAAAATTATTGGTAAGGCATTCAATCCATATGTGTTAAGTAAGAGGGATCAAGGGAATAGGGCTGGATAGCTAGGGTAGATAGGCATTGATAGGTGTGTGGGATGTTGGTGAATGGTTTCTTTAGGATGTGGTGAAGGCTGGAGTGGGTCTTTTTACCAGGCTTATGGTATCTCAATTTACAGACTTAGCTGGAGCCTTGGGTCTCTTATTAAGTCTAAACACTTTATAACTTGATATAGGGTGTACCTAGCAGTGGATTCAGCACCTTCCTTCGGGATGTGATACTGATGAGATTGGCTTTGGTAGCACAATGGGTATGAATGGAGGAGTTTGTAATTGTTGAGTGTGTTATGCAATATCAGGTGAATGATGCTAGATAGGCTGGGATATATAGCTCCATATAGGAACTTGAGATAATGGATTGATTGGGGTGAGAGCATGTACTTTTCTAGTATCTTTTCTTGATGGGCTTAACCAAGATGGGCCCCTGTGGCTCTTATTAAGCCTTAACACTTTGACTTCATGACTTTATGATTTTATGATATTCTGTCACACCCTTAAGGTGCAATCAATGTGTGTTTTATTCATGCATTGCTTCGATATTAACCGCGAACTACTTGTAGTCGAGTCTTTGCGTATACATAACGCATTATCTACGGCAAATGACTCCGATCACGTAATGGCCCTTTCTCCCATATACACGTGCACTTTCTTTCCCGCACACTAGCTTCTGCAGAAACCCGCTCGTTCCCCATCCCCCATCCAAAATCCGCAACGACACACATGGTATCGAATTGCACTGAATATAATTTGTTCCGAATATACTCACGGGCTTAAACCCTGGGATGAAATTGAGTGTGAAGTTTATATACGCATTCAGGCGTAACTTCTTATTCCAGGTTGCTTACCCATTTTGACATACTCAGCGTTGCCTCCGGCATCCACCCACCCTCACCAGGTCAATGAATTTTTCAGCCGAAGGCTCCATTCCAGGGACTTTCACGGTGGCGCCCATCCGAGGTAATGGCGCCCCTCCAAAGGATTGTTGCATGCTGTTTATCATTTTCGGCGTGAACAATTGCCCCAGATTTAATTTTCCTCCCTCAATATGGCAAAAACGCGGAAATTCACCGGAACTCAGGTCAGTAACCTTGACCTTGATTAAAATATCGAGAGAACAGAGTTGTTCGCCTCGATGAATGAGCAGCATCGTCTGAATTTGATGTTGATATGTTGCAGCTATTCCGAATGACACTCTGAAGATTTAAGATATGTAAACAGATGTATAGGAAGGTCTATCATTCGGCCGCTATCCCGGAAAAATCTGATGAGGTGGGGTTCTCTAGAGCTCCTCACTAGAGCCATCTAGCGGCAGTCCAGTCCCCCGAAGTGTACACGTGCAATAGCAGAGGGCACCAGTTTGGTCAGACGCAAAGCGCGCAATTCATTTTTCCTCGATGCGCTATCGTTGGTTTGGATTTCGGAGATTCCAGTAACCCCATCTTCCTGCAAACATTTACAAAGAATAAGTGAATGCAAATTCCTCGAAGTTTTGCCACAATTAACTTAAACATACTTAACTAACGATTATCTAATAATACCCTTGCGTAAATCTGATTTAAATACTGAAGTAATTGGGACTGTTATATATACGTTTCAGGAGGCAAGTGCCCATTCAATGTTGGCCTCCACACCCCCCCCTCCCCCACGATTTCAACTGAACATGGGACCCTATGAAGTGTGCCCCCAATCCATTCGGATCCGCTCATTGCCTTCATGTATTGTGCCCCCCCCCCCCACACATAATTTTCAGAAATCAACCCCATGACTGAAGCAACGATGATTCTAAGCCTGGACTTTTGAACAAACGTGTTCTACTGAAGCTACTCCTTCGCCGTGCGTAACCCTGCCCAGGACTTTCACTGGGACTTATCACAGTGCATTCTTCGTTAGCATACTGGAGAGAGCATGGCGTGCCATGCCACCACAGCTACTGCTTTATATTTGATAGCACCAGGCACAACACCAGCATGGTGTACACCTTCTTAAAGAGACCGGTTCCAGGGGTTCAATTCCGTGGACCTGGTCAAAAGGAAGTGCATTTGCTCACTGATGGTTGTTCCGCGCAGTATGGGAACACATTCAACTTCTCAAACGTGTGCAAGCACGAGCACGGTGTGCCGTGTGAGTGGAACTTCTTTGACACATCACGCGGAAGAGGCGGTTGCGATGGCATTGACGGGACAGCCCGGCGCGCCGCATCGCCGAGAGTCTCAAACGTCGGCTCCCTGATCAAATGCTGCCAGGTTGCTGATGCACATTTTCGAGACAGATGCATTTTCAAGGTAAAATGAGGTCAATCGCCTATTATGATCTTGATTAGTTTGATGACGGGCCTGTGTCACGGTGAATGTTATATGAGCAACAATTGTGTGTCTGTTTGCTGACCGAACTATGGCTCTGTGACCTCGAACGGGTGCAATGACTACACAGACTGCCAACCATAGCACCAACAGTTAAATCGACTACAGTGAGCTTTAAAAAAGAGCATGTGCAACCATATCGGGGGTTTAGGGGCGCATCAACTGCCTAGGTTATACACCGCGTGTAACCATATCCTTTTTCCTTTCAGTACATGCATGATGGATTTTCATCTTCACGCGACCAAGTGTACAAACTTCAATGCACTAGGGGTCACAGCAGATCACGTGACTTCAGGTCACATATGTCATTTGGTCGAAATTAAATGAAATGAAAGATATAATGCAACCAATATATTTGTGTGGCATTTCTCAATTCACAATTGTACGGGTTATTGCAGTTACAACGTTTTGTACTGGAGATAGGAGCAATCAAAAACACCCTTACAGGGTGACCTCTCAAAAATGCCTCTGGGCTAAAAATACTCTTAAGCCGTTGCTCTGATGGATCGCAATCTTTTACCGCTGGATTGGGAGCTCAATCTCCGGATCAGCTCACAAGCTGATCAGCTCATTAGCTCATAAGCTCTCATAAGCTCATATTTGTCCACATATACATGAGGGTGTCACATTGTCATCCTACCGGTCAATATGTCGCGGAATAGGCTCGCTATGTACAACTTGTCTCGCCTCACAACAAGCCACCAGATTATATGAGCATTCTGTGAATATTTGTTTATTGTTTTCCTTCCATGATAAATAGAAAGAAAACAGTACAAATAGGACAGCGACGTGATTAAATATTTTTGGTGGTTTGCTATCCTGACGCACCAGTCACTCAACATAAATGATAACATTGCAGTTGTGTGGCCTTAGATCAGTGAATTAATAATATCCCTGCATCGCTATTTAAGGCAGGTTTCTGTTTGGGTAGGGGCTTGGCGGTTTCTGTTCTGGCATTTTGGAAGCTTTCTGTCCGACCAGGGACGATTCTGGTCTTCCTTTCCCGATATTCCATTGTTCCATTTTGGTGTGCATACATGTGCGTAGAAGCTGTATAGCTGGTCACTGATGTATAATTTGCTCCTTACACGCATCTGAAATGAGGAAAATGTAGATGCAGGAGCAGTACATTGGGGCATGTGCTGTGCATTTTGTCTCATGCTGAAAACTCCGAAACGGTTTGTTACAAGGTCAACGTGAAGGTCTTCGCAAAACAGCATCCGCCCATCGGAACACTCGTCCTGCTGTGTGTCGGACGATGGAGCACGCGGCGCTAGACGGGTGTTCTGGCTAGCCATGGATCGGTTGCGCCGGCCGACGGCATGGCCGGCTGGCGCTGGAATGCGCGAGCGTTGTCGACGCTACCGTCCTCCACCGACAGGCGGCACGGGTTATGTCGGGCGTGGCTTACCACCGACAGACGGCGGTGTCTCCACCTGCACAACCACCGGCAGACGGCGGTGTCTCCACCTGCACAACCACCGGCAGACGGCGGTGTCTCCACCTGCACAACCACCGGCAGACGGCTGGTGTCGCCGTGTCGTCTCCACCTGCACAACCACCGGCAGACGGCGGTGTCTCCACCTGCACAACCACCGGCAGACGGTTGGTGTCGCCGTGTCGTCTCCACCTGCACAACCACCGGCAGACGGCTGGTGTCGCCGTGTCGTCTCCACCTGCACAACCACCGGCAGACGGCTGGTGTCGCCGTGTCGTCTCCACCTGCACAACCACCGGCAGACGGCGGTGTCGCCGTGTCGTCTCCACCTGCACAACCACCGGCAGACGGCTGGTGTCGCCGTGTCGTCTCCACCTGCACAACCACCGGCAGACGGCTGGTGTCGCCGTGTCGTCTCCACCTGCACAACCACCGGCAGACGGCTGGTGTCGCCGTGTCGTCTCCACCTGTTTAAACGGCAGCCCGAGCCGGAAGCCGGCCGACATGGCGGCCGCCACTACGTCCATTTCCTCTACGACGTTTTGCGGCATGCGAACTTTTGACAAACGAGCTTGTTTGCTCCTATGCGAGCGTGTGCTCAACAAACTCTTTGCCCTCACTGCCTACGTCCCTGCGAACTGATGTGATGCGTACGTTGTCTGATGAACTATTATTCGACATACTTATGCCTGGAAGCTGATCCCGACGAATACGGAATCCCTTTGTGGTTTGCAGAGCGTTGGACGCCTGAGATAACACCGTAGTTTATTAAGTGTCCAAACATTTTTATTCATTATTTGTTTATTATATGTTTACTATGTGTCCAAAAATGGGTGGGTTTGGGCGCTTTACCACCCGCCATCTCCTTGATCCATGAAAGTGACAGGCCAAGTCTGCTCTTGGACCCGCACAAGTCCACAAGAGTCCACAAGACGCCCAGCAAGCTCGCCGGTCCTTAAAGCTGACTTGGTCACTTGTGGTGATCACTCCTGCAATGTGGTGTTTGCGTTCTGTCAGCCTTGCATGCCAGCTCATGAGCAATCTGCATTGACAAGTATGTCAAAACATGCGCTACTGTATATTTTCGGTACGTGTATTGCATGCTGCCCAGAAATCAACCGGTCCATCTTATCTTATCTGGCTATCTGGCGATAAGCTGCAAGCGAGGTCCAGTTTGCCCGACAAGTGAGTCGAGTTATTGCGCTCTAATTGCGCTTCGTTGTTTTATTAAAATCCAGCTAATATGCCCAAATGTAAAAATAACTACCTTATGCAGGACTTAAAATGCGGGACACCTTTGTAAGTTTGCGGAACGGCGCCGTCTGTACTGTCACCGAAATAATTATATGGAAATGACCTTAGATAACCCTATTTAGCTGTCCGAAAAATAATGGAGGGTGTTCTAGGTCCCACTGGAGCAATTTTTCTTCATGTGTACAATAAAGCGAATCAAAACAATGAATGTACATCAAGCGAAGCTGAGGACAGACAGGGTGACCAGCACAAAAATCACTGTTAATTTCACAAATGGGATTCCACCCTTATCTTCAAAACTAATCAGATTGAATCTTCAAAACTAACCAGGTATCTGCAAAACTAACCAGATCACCAGGTAGGTATATCATTGCGAAGTAACACCTCTCAGCTTGTACTCTGTACTCACTACTCTGTACATACATGTACTCTGCTTCTCACTAATCAAAGCTACAGATTCCTTCATCTTCGAACATTTTTACTCGCGACCGATGTTAGAACACACTGCTTACTTCGTGCAGTCTGTGTGAGGGGAGGCAGAGGGGTAAATACTCCCGCACCGAGACTTCCCCATGAGTCTGTTTGGAGTATTTGTTCCGGGGACCTGAAATGTGTGTCTTTCCCAACCGTTTTTTATACGTTGTAAAAAACGGTATCTTCGTCTTCGTCGGAGAACGGATGAAGAAATGGTGAATGGATAAAGTCATACAGTCATAAAGTGTTAAGGCTTAATAAGACCCACAGGGGCCCATCTGGGTTAAGCCTATCTAGAAAAGGTACCAGAAATGTACATACGCTCACCCCAATCAATCCCTTATCTCAAGTTCCTAGGGAGCTATATATCCCAGCCTGTCTAGCACCACTTAGTATAATATTTTGTAGATCAGTTTCACAAAATGAAATTCCAACAGATTGGAAAAGGGCAAATGTAGTTCCTATTTTCAAGAAAGGAGAAAGAGGGAAAGTTGAAAATTATAGGCCGGTAAGCCTCACATCCCTAATCTGCAAGGTACTCGAATCAATTATCAAAGATAGAATAGTTAGTTTTCTGGAAGGAAACAGATTGATTCAAGATACTCAACATGGGTTTAGAAAAGGGAGATCGTGTCTCACAAATCTCTTGGACTTTTTAAATTTTGCTACAGAACAATTTGATCAGGGAAATCAGGTTGATGTAGCATATCTTGACTTTAGTAAGGCCTTTGACAAGGTACCCCATAAACGGTTAATGATGCAGCTTCAGGTCCATGGCATTGCAGGTAGCATCCTAAAATAGATTGAGTTGTGGCTTTCAGATAGACAGCAGAGAGTGATGCTTAATGGTACAAAGTAATCATGGCAAAATGTTCTTAGTGGGGTCCCTCAGGGGTCGGTAATGGGGCCACTGTTGTTCATTATATTTGTGAATAGCATTGAATGTGGCCTAAGCAGTAAGGTTTTGAAATTTGCGGATGATTTGAAGATCTTTAGGGCAATAACAGGGCACAATGAGCAGGTTTTGCTGCAGAACGACTTAGACGAGCTTGTGAAGTGGTCCGAAAAATGGCAAATGAAGTTTAATTTTGATAAGTGTAAAGTCATGCATGTAGGTAGGCAGCATATGAAGGCGCCATACTTGATGGATGGCCAAGTACTATCTGTGACTCAGCAGGAGAAGGACTTAGGTGTTATTTTTAACACAAAATTGGGGGCATCAGAACAGACCAAAGATGCCAGGAAGAAGGCACTAAGAATGCTTGGGGCGATACAGAGGAATGTGTCACACAAAAGTGAGGAGGTCATCAGGAAGCTTTACGGTGCATATGTCAGGCCACATTAGGAATACTGTGTCCAAGCCTGGTCCCCTAGTTATGAGAAAGATTGTTGGCTTTTAGAGAGAGTACAAAAGAGGGCAACAAAAATGGTTAATGGTATAGGCAACCCGGCATATGAGGAAAGATTGAAGAAATTGAATATGTTTTCACTTAGATATAGAAGGCTGAGAGGAGATCTCATCGAGGTTTTTAAATTTGTTCATGGTCAGGAACAGGGATATCTCAGGGAAATGTTTGAATTTAACAAATGATGCAATTAGAGGTCATCAATTCAAAATTAAAGTTAATCATAGCAGGACAAGGTTAAGACAGTCTTTCTTCACCAACAGGGTAGTAGAACACTGGAACCAGCTGCCAGGAACAATTGTCAGTAGCAACACACTGAACATCTTTAAAAACGGCATAGACAATCATTATAAGAATAGGGGGCTTGTTTTTCTGTATTCCAGGGAGGGTTGATTGACAGATTTGGTGGGCAACTGGTTCAGTGTACAAAGTGCAACCAAGAAGAGTCCTTGTGGCTCATAGTTGCACTGATCTTTTATGTCTTTATGTCTTTATGTCATTAACTTGCTATTGCATAACACACTCAACAATTACAAACTCCTCCAATCATACCCATTGTGCTGCCATACCCAATCTCATCAGTGTCACACCCCGAAGGAAGGTGCTGAATCCACTGCTTAGGTACACCCTATATAAAGTTATAAAGCGTTTAGACTTAATAAGAGACCCAAAGGGCCCATCCAGTTAAGTCTGTAAATGGAAGATACCATAAGCCTGGTAAAAAGACCCACCCCAACCATCCCACATACTGAAGAAACCAGTCCACCAACATCCCACACGCCTATCTACCCTAGCTATCCAGCCCTATTCCGCTGATCCCTCTGAACACATGTGGATTGAATGCCTTATCAATAATTTTCAAACTGCATCCATGCCTGCTTAAAGCGGTCTGTGCCGTGCACACTTACTTAACATAAATCTCACCCCTTCCATCACAAATTAGAACTCAAAAACAAGATTTTCCTGTCTAAAAACTTTGTCCACCCTACTTTTAAATGCATTCAATGAGGCACTCCCCACAGCATCAGCAGGCAGCCCATTCTACTGATCAACAACCCTTTGACTGAAAACCTGATGTCGCTTAACTGTCCTACACCTCAACTTGTCTAACCTAAATTGATGACCCCTATGTGATACCATAAACTGAAGAGCGCCATTCAAATTGACCTGATCTAGTCCTTTAACAATTTTGTACATTTCAATCATGTCCCCCCTTAATCTCATATACTTGAGTGAGTACATATCTAATGCCACAAGCCTTTCTCCATATTCTAAGTTACCTATTCCACTGATGAGTCTAGTTGCTTTTTGCGCTGCACTCTTTCTAACATATCTATACCTTTTTCTAGGTAGGGGCTCCATGCTTGTACAGAATATTCCAAGTGGGGTCACACATATGCTAAGTACAGTTTTTCATGACTTCCTTGCTCTTATATATCACACTTATATTAATGAGTCCCAGCATTCTGAGTGCCCTGTTCCTAGCTGAGATACATTGTTTTTTTCTGATTTAAGGTCTTTTGAAACCAACACACCTAAGTCCCTTTCCTCTTCAATAGCATCCAGTTCCCTCCCTCCCATTGTATATCCGGAAGTCTCACCTCCAGACCCCAGATGCATAACCTTAAACTTGTCATAGTTGAAAGACATCTGCCATTGATCAGCCCACTTTTTTAGGTCCTCCAAGTCTAGTTGAATATTTCTAGATTGATCACAACTGTTTGCCACTCCTACCAGCTTGATGTCAGCAGCAAATTTGAACACTCTATTCCTCAGCCCTACCTCAATGTTATTCACAAAGATGATAAAGAGAAGTGGCCCTAGAACAGAGCCCTGGATGAAGCAGAAAGAGAAAGGATAAGTCATGTTTTTAGTCCATTTTGGGGTCTGTTCGGATTGTAAAGTTGATTAGGTAGGAAAGGAAGGTAATGCTCGGAAGTTTATTTTTTAACTGAAAGCAAGAGCACACCACTGAACTGAATCTAACTGAATCGGATCGAACCTGTGCGATCCTACCGATCTAATTATGTGGTGTGTCACATAGCTCAGTGGTGTCAGGCTAGTTTGTTCTTAGTTCCATTCCTGTCCCATGGATATATACAAATTATTGAGAGATGTCACAAACTTCAGGTTCACTTCAAACGGATGGGCGCAAAATGACCTCAGTAGTCGAGGCGCCCTAAACCCCAAATAACTAACTAATTCACTTCAAACGGTTTCCCAATGATACCTGCAGGGAGGTATAGCGGAGGGAAATTTATCATTGGCGATTTTATCAAAATGTTCATATTGTTTACCGGTGACCCTCGTTGGCTCATTCCTCCTGTGGCATCCTCATATTTCCTCACATTCCTCCTGTGGTATCCTCACATTTCCTTTTATTCCCCCTGTGACATCCTCATATTTCCCCACATTCCTCCTATGGCATACTCATATTTTGTTAATGTCATGATCTGACTCCCTGATCTGATCTCCCACTTTCTTTGTCAATTCCTATGTATGTCTTGGTCTTCATTTTCTGCATGCCCTTTCCATGTCGTCATCGTAGTCTGGTTTCTCCTTTTTCCAATCGTCCATCTTCAATTTTTACGACGTATCCTGCTCGGTCAAGTCTGGCCAGATCCACGAGAGAAGGAGATATTCCAACAACGTTTTTATCAACACATTAAAATAATGCACCGGTTATAAATATATCAATCAATCAAGCGAAATCACCCATCCGCATCCACATGCCTTTCCAGTTCTCTTGTAAGACATTCCTCGCTGGCGGACGCTTGGTTGTCAAAGACTGTAGGCAGATCCGGAGGTGGGCTCAGGACTCTGTACCGGGATTAGTCTCACCGTCTGGGTGTCAGAGACTGTACATAGATCCGAGGGCGGGCTGAGGACCCCGGTCGGATTATTCTCACCGCCTGGGTGTCAATATGAATGAGTGGTGGGGTGACGGCCGGCGGTCACCAGTCCCCCCCCGGCCACCTGTGGTGCCGTTGTGGCGGCCGGCGGTCACCAGCCCCCCCCCCCGGCCACCTGCGGTCCCGTTGCGGCGTTCTGTGACGTTCTGTTCTGTGTGGCGTTCTGTACCGTCCACATAAGACGACGGGTCCTTAGCATATATCGAAAACGGCAATGGCGATTTTGACACAAGATGGCCACCGGAGAGTGACCGAACTTCAACTTTTTGAAAATGATTCGCGGGCCAACTTTTCAATCGTCCATAGATCTGAAGCTTGTGAAGAAGAGTGCCATGCCATGTGAAGAAGAGTGCCATGCCATGTGAAGAAGAGTGTCATGCCATGTGAAGAAGAGTGCCATACCATGTGAAGAAGAGTGTCATGTCATGTGAAGAAGGTGACATGTCATGTGAGAAGAGTGTCATGCCATGTGAGAAGAGTGCCATGTCATGTGAAGAAGAGTGGCATGCCATGTGAGAGGTGCCATGCCATGTGAAGAAGAGTGTCATGCCATGTGAAGAAGAGTGCCATGACATGTGAAGAAGAGTGTCATGCCATGTGAAGAAGAGTGCCATGCCATGTGAAGAAGAGTGCCATGCGAGATTGCATGGAATCACTGTGAACAGTCGAGCAAATACAACAGTATGACATTACGTAGGTCCATGGATAAAAAAGCTGTTTGTGTTGGTAAGTGCCGTGTCGGTCGAGTGGTTTGATTGCTGATTGGCTTCACCATGCTGATTCGAAGAGAACAGATGACACACAGTTGAGCATCCGAGTAGCTGTTCACACACGACACGCCCTGTGATCTTGGCCATGACAGGTAGGCTAGCTTCCAGGAGTCGGGAACTGCATTGGAAGGGAGGCTGTTGTGGCCAATATGAGTAATGAGAGAGCACATACAATCTAAACACATCATGATAAAGCACATACACAAGCCGTCAGTGCCGCACTATGTACTGTTGCAATACCCAATGCACACACTGCGCCAGCTTATTCACCATGCTACATGTAGGTATATCCGGCTATTCACCATGCTACATGTGGGTATATCCGGCTATTGACCATGCTACATGTAGGTATAGTCGGCTATTCACCATGCTACATGTAGGTATATCCGGCTATTCACCATGATACATGTAGGTATATTCGGCTATTCACCATGATACATGTAGGTATACTCGGCTATTCACCATGCTACATGCAGGTATATTCGGCTATTCACCATGCTACATGTAGGTATATTCGGCTATTTACCATGCTATATGTAGGTATATCCGGCTATTCACCATGCTACATGTGGGTATATCCGGCTATTGACCATGCTACATGTAGGTATAGTCGGCTATTCACCATGCTACATGTAGGTATATCCGGCTATTCACCATGATACATGTAGGTATATTCGGCTATTCACCATGATACATGTAGGTATACTCGGCTATTCACCATGCTACATGCAGGTATATTCGGCTATTCACCATGCTACATGTAGGTATATTCGGCTATTCACCATGCTACATGTAGGTATATCCGGCTATTCACCATGCTACATGTAGGTATATCCGGCTATTCACCATGATACATGTAGGTATATCCGGCTATTCACCATGCTACATGAAGGTATATCCGGCTGTTCACCATGATACATGTAGGTATATTCGGCTATTCATGGTGCTACATGTAGGTATATCCGGCTATTCACCATGATACATGTAGGTATATTCGGCTATTCATCATGCTGCATGTAGGTATATCCGGCTATTCACCATGCTACATGTAGGTATATTCGGCTATTCACCTGGCTTCTGATGTAGGTTAGTACTGACTACCCGGGAGATGTTAGTACTGACTTCTCAGATGGCTTAGTACCGACTGTTGAAGGGAGATAGTACTGACTTTTGAGGTGGGTTGGTACTGACTTCTGAGAAGGGTTTGTACTGACTGCCGGGATGGATCAGTACTGACCGGCGGGGGGGATCAGGATCAGTACTGACTGCCGGGATGGAGCAGTACTGACCGTCGGGAGGGATCAGGATCAGTACTGACTGCCGGGGATGGATCAGGATCAGTACTGACCGCCGGGAAGGATCAGTATTGACCGCCGGGGAGGGAGCAGGTACTGACCTGCCGGGGAAGGATCAGGCTGACGATGCCGGAACGATCGGTACTGTCCGGCGGGAACGATGTGGTACTCGACCGCTCCCGGCGATGGATCTGTCCTGACCGGAGGGACCGCGTGGTCTAGTCCGGCAGGCGAGGGGCTCGGTCTGACTCCCGCCGCCGGCTGCCTGCCGGAGGGACCGCGTGGTCTGTCCGGCAGGCGTGTGGCTCGGCCGGACTCCCGGCGCCTGCTGCCTGCCGGAGGGACCGCGCGGTCTGTCCGGCGGGCGTGTGGCTCGGCCGGACTCCCGGCGCCTGCTGCCTGCCGGAGGGACCGCGCGGTCTGTCCGGCAGGCGTGTGGCTCGGCCGGACTCCCGGCGCCTGCTGCCTGCCGGAGGGACCGCGCGGTCTGTCCGGCGGGCGTGTGGCTCGGCCGGACTCCCGGCGCCTGCTGCCTGCCGGAGGGACCGCGCGGTCTGTCCGGCGGGCGCGTGGCTCGGCCGGACTCCCGGCGCCTGCGGTCGGAGGGACCGCGCGGTCTGTCGGCCGGGCCGTGTCGGCGCCGCTTCCGGTCGGTGCGGGTGGGCCCCTGTCGAGCCGACGGAGGTCCACCCTCGCGACGGGGGTGCGACCGCGACCCGCTGTCTGGCCGGCCGCCGCCATCACACCCCTGTTTGGCAGGCCGGTCGCACGTCCGGCCGGCGTGGGGTGCGCCCGTGTCGAACGGCCACCGCTGGAGCGATATTTTAACACGGTGTTGTGTGTCGTGGATTAGGACGGGCCGACAGCGACCGGCGAGGTGGTGTGAGGTCTTTAGGGTGATCGTGCCTCGGACACTGGCAGGAGGAAATACCAGCGCGGACAAAGACGGCGTTTTTCGGTCGTTATTCACGCGCGAATAATGCGACGGAATGTGCGCGTCAGGATTACCGTGCGTTCAAAACAACGTTATGCGACGCGCTTCAGCTTTTTGCAGGTGCTTCGCGTTCCATGCCGTGCATCAGGAATGAACCGGACATCGTCTTTGATCATTGACGTGTGAGCAGCGCCCGTGCCGTTCCTTGTTTTGCGCACCCAGGCGAAGGATAGCCCGGCTCACCGTGTCCATACAAACTACCTTCTGTTTGGTGTCCGGTCAGATTTGCCACGCCACATCGACGACCCGTCATTATCGAGGCAGCCGGTGGCATCTAAAAACCGTCCAAATAAAGCTGATGCCTCATTGGAATGCGGCTGGCACGCGCGTCACGTTCCGAGTGGCCTGCACGGGAAAGTGGACGCTTATCCATCCATTCTCCCACGTTCATGTCGGCGAGGTGACATCTAAACCGGAGGCCGGGGGCGTGGCGCGGCCGACCGCCGACCCGCTGATCGCCACCGTTCCAGCACCGTCCAGCGCCGCGCCGGGCTTCGCCGCGCGGTCTGTGTACCCAACGGATACCGTTCCGTGACTCAAGCATCGGCGAGTACACACCACGACTGGCCTGGGCATGTGTATTGGCGACTACACACCACGACTGGTCTGGACATGTGTATTGGCGAGCACACACCACGACTGGCCTGGACATGTGTATTGGCGAGTACACACCACGACTGGCCTGGACATGTGCATTGGCGAGTACACACCACGACTGGCCTGGACATGTGCATTGAGCGGACGTCATTCAGTGATGTTCCAGCTAGCCAAATGTGGCCACCATACCTCATCTGTGCACACGGGCGGAACCTTCTGCAACTAGTTCGCAATGCACATGCGGGCTTTTTCGGATGTTTTGCTGCTGTTTCGTGCGATATTCACCATGCACTAGTGTAGGCGCAATATCAGAATTTCCCGAAAATTGGAGATCCATGTGCATCTCCAACCTGCTTTAAAGTCAGCTATATCTGTGCATAAAATGGACATCGCGTCACGCAGGAACTTGCCTGTCACGACTCAAAACAGCGGCAGGACAACGTGACGTGTAACGTAGCGCTAAAAAATGTAATCTTGTTTCACAATGCACGTGGTTGTGGTAGGGATTGTGTGGGCCGCAGTGCGCGCCATGCTATGCACACCACGGACATGGCTGACTGGGCCGGACGTCACCGCTCCTCTGTCGGCCCAGATGGACGGTGACGTCACCGCTCCTCTGTCGGCCCAGATGGACGGTGACGTCACCGCTCCTCTGTCGGCCCAGATGGACGGTGACGTCACCGCTCCTCTGTCGGATCAGATGGACGGTGACGTCACCGCTCCTCTGTCGGCCCAGATGGACGGTGACGTCACCGCTCCTCTGTCGGCCCAGATGGGCGCATGTGCACTGTGACGTCACCGCCGCCACTTAGAAGCCGCGACCTTGCCAGGCGGAATGAGCCGACCTTTGGCACGAAGTAACTCAGTCAGGTGGCCACTAATAGCCCGCGGCGAGCCTCGGATTGCTCGTCCGTTCTGGCCAGCCCAATAAAAGGGCGATTGCAAGACTCAAACTGCTGCTGCCAGCCATTTGCCAATGGTTCATGTCGCATTCTGTACGGCATTCTGTGCGGCTGCGACATCCGTCTGGTAACCTCCCGCCGTCACCCCTCATGTCATCGGCTGGCGCGGCGGCAGGTGGATGCGCGACCCGTGTCGCGTGCTTAGTGATGTGGTCAGCGATGTGCATGTCCAGTGCTGAGCACGTGCCAGGTGGGGTGCCGTGCCGCTCGTAAGCAGGGTGGTGGGCGGAGCAGCGTGTGTGGTGCATTGCACCCGGCAAGTCGATGAAACCGAATGAATGAAACCAGGAGCCATTCTGAAGTAGCCCTGAAGCCCAAATAACTGGCTAACTATTCTGAAGTGAATTATTTGCATGAAACGCCCGTAAGGTCCATGTTCAGCTCATCTGAAGTTGGGAATGCGGTGTCCATCTGCCACCTCCCCGCCCCCAGTTCCCGCGCCCTTGGTTGCAGCCGGAAGGTGGCGACGGAGTCCGATTTGGTATTGGTATTGGTATTTAGATGTCGATATTTGTGCAGCCGATTTGCAACCAGTTAGAAGCGCGTTGAAAACGAACGCACTTTTGCGAGTGTGACAGCGTGGCGCCCCGCACCGATGGTCGGCTTGTGAGAGTGTGACAGCGTGGCGCCCCGCACCGATGGTCGGCTTGTGAGAGTGTGACAGCGTGGCGCCCCACACCGATGGTCGGCTTGTGAGAGTGTGACAGCGTGGCGCCCCGCACCGATGGTCGGCTTGTGAGAGTGTGACAGCGTGGCGCCCCGCACCGATGGTCGGCTTGTGAGAGTGTGACAGCGTGGCGCCCCGCACCGATGGTCAGCTTGTGAGAGTAAGACAGCGTGGCGCCCCGCACCGATGGTCGGCTTGTGAGAGTGTGACAGCGTGGCGCCCCGCACCGATGGTCGGCTTGTGAGAGGAAGACAGCGTGGCGCCCCACACCGATGGTCGGCTTGTGAGAGTAAGACAGCGTGGCGCCCCGCACCGATGGTCGGCTTGTGAGAGTGTGACAGCGTGGCGCCCCGCACCGATGGTCGGCTTGTGAGAGTGTGACAGCGTGGCGCCCCACACCGATGGTCGGCTTGTGAGAGTACGACAGCGTGGCGCCCTGCACCGATGGTCGGCTTGTGAGAGTAAGACAGCGTGGCGCCCCGCACCGATGGTCGGCTTGTGAGAGTAAGACAGCGTGGCGCCCCGCACCGATGGTCGGCTTGTGAGAGTGTGACAGCGTGGCGCCCCGCACCGATGGTCGGCTTGTGAGAGTAAGACAGCGTGGCACCCCGCACCGATGGTCGGCTTGTGGTCACCGACGAGCACACGGTCGATGCCCCGCGACAGCAGTGTAGGAAACGTCCATGGCGGAGGTTAACAATTATTGCTGGTGCCAAATGTATGGAGGAAACGAGTGCTGCCAACTTGGTTGGTGGGGCCGACCCTAAGATCCCATGCTCAGAGAGCAAGAAGCTGGTTTGGCAAAGGCAAGGGTGTGAGGCCCAGACTTAAAGAAAAGTAGAGGAGCTGCATCCCTGTAGCCACTGGCGGATCTAGCCCACCGGTTTGGGGGGGTTAACTTTCGGTTTTCGGCGTCAGCCCCCCCCCCCCCCGCTGCCCCTCCCCAGTGGCGTACCTAGGAATTGCATTAGGGGAGGGGTCGAACGGATTTAGAGGGTGCCCATTCTCCCACTATTTTTGGTTAAAAGCACCGGATTTCGAGCACTATTTGGCAAAGGGGCCCATTAAAAATATAATTATTAAAATTGCAATTAAATAATAATTGACAGCATAATTTCCTGTGTAGGGGTCCCAGCCTACCTCCACCGTTCCTATGTTGCCGGATTTTTGTTCTTGTTTACCAAAACGTTCACGTTCACGTTCAACATCTTGTACCAAGTCAACGTTCGTGCACGTGTACACTGGCGGATCCGATTTTGTCAACTTTTGCTGTAAGCAGAACTTGAGCAGCATGGAACCCTCGATGTGTGTCAGAATCTACTATGCTACCATACTGGCTTCCAAACAATTATTTTTTTTTAAACTTTCAAATTGGAGATTCTTTCATCCAGACGCTATTTTTGAACCTCGGCAAAGGTTACTGCATTTTAATTTAGTTGACTTCTGTGGGTTTCGGTGGGGGGGGAGGGCAAAAGACACCATGGCCTCCCCTTTTAAGCGCTTCGGGGGGGAGGGGCATGGCCGGAATGGGCCCTCCCTGGATCCGCCAGTGCCTGTAGCCATCCCAGAGTTCGGAAAGTAATTCTAAAGTTCTTCGTGCTTGATCGAATTCAATTCTAAAGTTCTTGAGAGATGCTCTCCGTTCACGCAACATCCACGCGGTTAATCTTAAAAACGCATCAGAAGTGGATGGCGTGCCCTTCCCTTGGTTCCTATGCCACTGCTGCGATCGATGTTATCAGGCGCAGATAGGCGATAACTTCTAGGTCCTTGAAGTCAAGGTTGACGGTTGGAATTCGGCGAACATCGACGTTTTAGCGGTGCCTTCATCTTGCAGGTATGTGGTGATATTGAAACAAAATTCGCGGTTAATATTTTATGGCAGGAACCCAATCATAGATAGAAATTATCCACCGTCGGGTCCGGTTGAAGTCACAACATGGCCGACTTCAGTATGTTTGCCACGTTCTACCAAATATCGCCTTGGCCTGTGACATTGCTGACCTCATAACAACCGACTCCTTGTACCACGACAGACTCTGTCACCTACGCGGAATGTTTCGGATCGTCAACCCTCTCAATTTCCAACATTTTTGGGAGGTAAAAATCTGCTCCGCCATCTACTGTTAATCATTATGGGGAGAATGATGTGGACTTCGTTCCACTAAATGAAGAACAAGTTATAACCAAAAAGAAGTAATAATAACATTATGGTTCTAAAAACATATAGGAGGAGACTGTGGGCAAAATAGGATGCACACTTCCACCCATGCATAATAACGTTTTTCCAGCCTGAGATCAGTGCTCATCCTGCCAACAGTCGGCACCTCTTGGAGATTGTCCACTTCTGTCGAGATCCTGAACCAATTCCCTTCACGAGACATCAACCTCGGCAGGTACAGGTCCAGAGAACACTCCTCACGTCACGTCTCTCCTGACGGAGCAGGACGAGCCCCCCAGTGCTACAGGAACCGGGAATCGCTCACTGCCAATTGCTCTCACCGACGGCGCCAGCCAGTGCCAGGACCAGTGGCCCGTCATCTCCACAACCTCCACCGACGGCGCCAGCCAGTGCCAGGACCAGTGACCCGTCATCTCCACAACCTCCACCGACGGCGCCAGCCAGTGCCAGGACCAGTGCCCCATCATCTCCACAACCTCCACCGACGGCGCCAGCCAGTGCCAGGACCAGTGACCCGTCATCTCCACAACCTCCACCGACGGCGCCAGCCAGTGCCAGGACCAGTGCCCCATCATCTCCACAACCTCCACCGACGGCACCAGCCAGTGCCAGGACCAGTGACCCGTCATCTCCACAACCTCCACCGACGGCGCCAGCCAGTGCCAGGACCAGTGACCCGTCATCTCCACAACCTCCACCGACGGCGCCAGCCAGTGCCAGGACCAGTGCCCGTCATCTCCACAACCTCCACCGACGGCGCCAGCCAGTGCCAGGACCAGTCGCCCGTCATCTCCACAACCTCCACCGACGGCGCCAGCCAATGCCAGGACCAGTGCCCCATCATCTCCACAACCTCCACCGACGGCGCCAGCCAGTGCCAGGACCAGTGCCCCGTCATCTCCACAACCTCCACCGACGACGCCAGCTAGTGCCAGGACCAGCGGCCTGTCATCTCCACAACCTCCACCGGTCGGCGACGGCCAGTGCCAGGACCAGTGGCCCGTCATCTCCACAACCTCCACCGGTCGGCGACGGCACATCTCTGACATGGCGCCCCGCCACGTCTGCAGTCGGCACACCATACCGGCCCAACAATCGATCGGCAACAGTCCGACCGGCGATAACTCCCAGACCCATGGGCTTGCCAAGGCTGCCGGAGGTCCGAGTGAGGGCAACGATCGCCCCCCCCCCCCCTCCGGCCCGCGAGATGGCAAGCCGCCCGCCTCCCGCTATCTCGGATCCCTCCAACACCCGAGGTGCGAGGGTGGGCGATTGTGACGGGCAGAAATGCGAGCCCACCGTAATGAAGCGCACAGGGTGCGAGAACATGCATACCGTGCCCGGCCCGGTCGCGCTTCCCGGCTCAACCGCGATCAGTGCGGATTAACTGGGCGGGCGTCGGAGGTGGCCAGTCGGAGGGGCGACGTGCCAGGGCTGATTAGGGAACTGGTGGTCGATATGTCATGTGTGCGATCGCTGCGCCCGGCTGGTCGTGCACGGCACAGGAACGCGCCTGGGGCGGATTGTTCTCGTATGTTTGGAGCAGGCGTGGACAATATCGGCGCAAAACTCGGGCCATTTTCGTGTGATTTCTGCAAATGTTCCAGAGGAACCGCATGGTAAGAAAGGGAATTCACAGCGTGGACAAAATTCAGATCTACTTTCACTGCTTTGTCGCTGCTCAGAAGCAATTGTTGCGTGTAACCCAAAGTCTGAGCCTCTTCAGTACTCACGCACGGGGAAGGCTGTCAGCCGTTATATTCTTCAACGTACCTTTTTCCCACAGGATTTCATGCCCCGCGATTAATTCGAAATGCAATATCAATTCTGCCTACGGTCGCACATCACGTGTTTCATTCCAGCCACTTCTCAGGCTGGAAAGCGACGCATGCCAGCGTACAGCTCGTCTGGCTACATAAATTCACTTGTGTTGCGACTAAAGGGACGGGTGTCTGAGGGCACATGCAGCCATGTACCTATCATTTCCAGCCAATATCCTCAGACAAATGGCAAACTGTGCATTTTAGCTATCGACAATGCCTCTGAAATTCGATTTGTATCCCTAACTGCAAAGATGCTATTTCACTCGTGCTTCATTTTATTGATTTTTGTTGTACAAGCATTGCTATTTCTGCGAATGCATGCAGATGGATAGCTTCCTGCGCGAGGGTTATGAGCGCTCAGTATACTACCTTTTCCACCGACCACCTAATAGTACAGAATCTTCACTGGTGTCGCCTGACGATGGCTCTGGCGGCCTTTCGACGAGCCGGCATGCAAATCTGTCCCAGCGGCGGTCAGTGGTCGCCTGGACAAATGCCGACGGTGGATTGCTTTCATACATGCAAGCTGAAAGCTCCAGCATGGACACCGAGCCCAGCATTCGTCAACTGTCTTCCGCCGTAAGAGAAGCGCAAGATTGTGCCAGTGGAAGGTGTGGAGGTCGCATACTGGTGCCGCCTGCCATGCATGCGCAGCGATGGTCGGCGAGCACGCCTCGCTCTCCCTGTGCTCAGCGAGACGCCTCGTTGGTTTTATGGCGGTAGTCAGGTGGCCGGTAGGTGACGATGGTAGCAGATGACGGTCGAGTGGCTGGTGGGTGACGATGGTAGCAGATGACGGTCGGGTGGCCGGTAGGTGACGATGGTAGCAGATGACGGTCAGGTGGCTGGTGGGTGACGATGGTAGCAGATGATGACGGTCGAGTGGCTGGTGGGTGACGATGATAGCAGATGATTGTCAGGTGGCTGGTGGGTGACGATGGTAGGAGATGATGACGGTCGAGTGGCTGGTAGGTGACGATGGTAGCAGATGACGGTCAGGTGGCTGGTGGGTGACGATGGTAGCAGATGATGACAGTCGGGTGGCTGGTGGGTGACGATGGTAGCAGATGATGACGGTCGGGTGGCTGGTGGGTGACGATGGTAGCAGATGACGGTCAGGTGGCTGGTGGGTGACGATGGTAGCAGATGATGACGGTCAGGTGGCTGGTGGGTGACGATGGTAGCAGATGATGACGGTCAGGTGGCTGGTGGGTGACGATGGTAGCAGATGATGACGGTCAGGTGGCTGGTGGGTGACGATGGTAGCAGATGACGGTCAGGTGGCTGGTGGGTGACGATGGTAGCAGATGATGACGGTCGGGTGGCTGGTGGGTGACGATGGTAGCAGATGACGGTCAGGTGGCTGGTGGGTGACGATGGTAGTAGATGATGACAGTCGGGTGGCTGGTGGGTGACGATGGTAGCAGATGATGACAGTCAAGTGGCTGGTGGGTGACGATGGTAGCAGATGATGACGAGTCGGTCGGCCGCTTTTCATTCGGTGCCGACGTGCCGCGGGCCAGATATTATAAGACTTTACGGCACATTGATGTGCCGGCGCAGCGGCTCATGCATATGCGTACGACCGCTTGCACTTTACGACCGCATAAAGTGGCTGGGTCACGAATTCAGATTGCCGGAGCATGCGGAACTGGAGACATGGGCAGCGCACCCAACGCTTCCAAGCAGGGAGTGCTAGCGACGTGAAGCAGAAATCGGCGCGTTGCGTGTAGCGATACCTCCCGATTGATCCGATAGTTTTGTGCTTGGGTTGCTGGTTAATCTGTCGTGTTAGTTTAGAGGCTCTCCGAACATATACAGAATTTCGCGATTAATCGCTGCTGGTGAAAAAGATAGCCGGTACGCACTTGAAGAGCTCGCATTTCTCGTGAACATGGAGCACCAACGATGTGCGATCTATTCACTTCGATTCATAAGTCTAGGTTCAGAGAGATTGTAATGTTGAACTCGTTTCTAAGCTTCCTGATTAGTGTTCGAAAACACAAGTATGTAGTATCCAGTAGAGGAGGAGGGGGGGGGGGGGGGGGTAATAATTCAGCTTCAGTGCCAAAATTAACCAAGAGTGACTCACATCGAGAAAGGTCATCTGAGGCCAAGTTCGGCCAGTGACCGTGAATGATCTTGCAAAGATCACTGACACCTGTACGCAGGTTAGCTTAATTGCCCATCACCCTACTGCATACAGACAGACACCTGTAAGCAGGATAACTGCTTCACCACCATGCTTCATACCTCACCATTACCCTATGACATATCGAGTATTAGCCATTCGCGATAAATAAGTGAAATTAATTACCGACAATTCGCGATTTCGATGAATTGTCCACATCGATTGGCGCTGATTGAGCCATCTTGAACGACCCAAGAAGACTCACGCTGTCGTCGACGTCACTGTTCTGGGAGCTGAGGAGACATGCACTGAGGGTGGTGAAGCTAGGAGAACGACCGCCAGCTGCGCTGCAGAAAACAAAAATACTTGAGGACGGCATACAAATATGACTTCTATATTTCTATGAAATCTAAATATTGACTTGGGTGAAAACTGAAACGATTAATGTACTTGTAAGTCCTGTTCTATGAGCTCTGTCTACTTTGCGGCACGAACATTTATCTACTTTCCACTTGTGCATTTATTCCTTCAGGGCCTTTCCCAGATAGTACAAGACAGGATAGGTCCGGACATCGGCTAAACGTTGTTTCTCTGTCGCCTCTAGTCTGCGTCTCGGGGCCGCTGGTCATATTCCGCACATCGACATGGTTGGTAGTCACATTCAACACATCGACATGGTTGATAGTCAAATTCCACACATCGACATGGTAAACAGTCATATTCCGCACATCGACATGGTTGATAGTCACATTCAACACATCGACATGGTTGATAGTCAAATTCCACACATCGACATGGTAAACAGTCATATTCCGCGCATCGACTAGGTTCGTAGTCACACTCCACACATCGACATGGTTGATAGTCAAATCCCGCAAATCGACATGACCCGTGGTCATATTCGGCACGAAGACGGACGGTGATGGTGATCCCCGCCGTGTTCCGTCGACACACGGTCGACAGTGGTACGGACGGTGGCAGCAGTGGTACGGACCGTGGCGGCAGTGGTACGGACCGTGGCGGCAGTGGTACGGACGGTGGCGGCAGTGGTACGGACGGTGGGAGCAGTGGTACGGACGGTGGCGGCAGTGGTACGGACGGTGGCAGCAGTGGTACGGACGGTGGCGGCAGTGGTACGGACGGTGTCGGCAGTGGTACGGACGGTGGCGGCAGTGGTACGGACCGTGGCGGCAGTGGTACGGACGGTGGCGTGGTAAGGGGCAGTGTTACGGACCGTGGCGGCAGTGGTACGGACGGTGGCGGCAGTGGTACGGACGGTGGCATGCAGTGGTACGGACGGTGGCAGCAGTGGTACGGACGGTGGCGGCAGTGGTACGGACGGTGGCAGCAGTGGTACGGACGGTGGCGGCAGTGGTACAGACGGTGGCGACAGTGTTACGGACGGTGGCAGCAGTGGTACGGACGGTGGAGGCAGTGGTACGGACGGTGGCGGCAGTGGTACGGACGGTGGCGGCAGTGGTACGGACGGTGGCGGCAGTGGTACGGACGGTGGCGGCAGTGGTACGGACGGTGGCGGCAATGTTACGGACGGTGGTAGCAGTGGTACGGACGGTGGCGGCAGTGGTACGGACGGTGGTAGCAGTGGTACGGACGGTGGCGGCAGTGGTACGGACCGTGGCGGCAGTGGTACGGACCGTGGCGGCAGTGGTACGGACCGTGGCGGCAGTGGTACGGACGGTGGCGGCAGTGGTACGGACGGTGGCGGCAGTGGTACGGACCGTGGCGGCAGTGGTACGGACGGTGGCAGCAGTGGTACGGACGGTGGCGGCAGTGGTACGGACGGTGGCGGCAGTGGTACGGACGGTGGCGGCAGTGGTACGGACCGTGGCGGCAGTGGTACGGACCGTGGCGGCAGTGGTACGGACGGTGGCGGCAGGCGCCGGTGCGGCGCTGTCCACACAGCCACTCCGATTGCTATCTGGCCAGCGCTGCGCGCGCCGGCAAGCCTCGTGTCCGTAATAGGACCGGCCGGCCGACCGATAGGTGCCTCTGCGGCGTGGCTGTACGTGCCGGCCGGCTGGTGCGGCTCCGCTCTCCCGACCAGTGGCTGCCCACAGCAGGCACTGTCGCCCAGTCGTGCCACCCAGCGCCACGGGCTCCACTCTCCCGACCAGTGGGCACTGTCGCCCAGTCGTGCCACGCAGCGCCGTGGGCTCCACTGTGGGCGCCGGCCGGCTTCGGCCGATTCGGCGCTTTTCGAAACCGAGTGCGACGCGCGCGGAGGCCGCGGCCGGGCGACGGCGAACCGACGACGGGTGGCGCCGTTTTCGCCCCCCCCCCCCGCCGCCGCGCCGCCCCAGTTGGCGCGGCCGCGACCGACGCTTTGGGGCCACCCGACGACTTGCCCGATCGCCATCTCGTCTTGCAGCGGCGTGCAGAATCCCGCCGGTGCGGGCCGACCCTTCCAGGGCGGCCGGCCTTACCGGCGTCAGATGTTCGACCTTCCGGTCCTGACCACGGCCGACCGGCGTCAGATGTTCGACCTTCCCGGCCTGCTGACGGCCGACCGGCGTCGGGTCGGTGCGTGCTCGCTGAGGCGACAGAGGGCCGGCATGGCATGCCAGTCCGACCAGCGCGTAAGACGTCGAAGCGGCGCGGCGGCACGCGCGGCCGGCGCCGACCGGCGGCCGGCCTCCGCCCAGCCAGATCAAAGCCGGCCGACGGCCGCCAGTTGCCCGCTCTCGGCGCGCGCTGAGCGGCAGCAAATCAGTCACGACTGGCCCGCTCTCGGCCCGCGCTGAGCGGCAGAAATTCAGTCACGACTGACTAGACGTCGATCTCAGTAGGAAGCGACGACAACCAGACCGAGCAATAGGTGGAAACCCCAGCGGCAGTTGGGGTCAAGGCCCCTGAAGTGCAGATGACCAGTTTCAGGGGCGGGGGCTGGGAGTTCAATTGGTCGTAATCTTAGGTCAGTACACGTGAGCACCGGTGGCGATCAAGCAAATCATTGGTGCCTACTAGAGATGATGGTTTCAAGTGTTTGCATACTAGCACCACATCAGTCTAAAAAGACATCAAAATGAATGTCTTGACAGTCGTCGAAAGTAGCGCAGAAACTGTTGAACACGTTAATGAGGAAAGCCGTCACGTTAACATGCACAAACAGCAGGCACTGTTCGATGTGAGCGCCCTGTAGTGCACGATGTGAGCGCCCTGCAGTGCACGAGCGAGCGCTCAGATCGACAGATGCACCTTCTAGTCAGACGCAGACTCAGACTCAGCTGTAGTCAACGCTAAGTTCAAACACGTTCGGCGTCTATCGATACAGGTCAGCACAAATATCGCTCGCTCTTTGGAAGAGTCCCCCACCACCGGTGTGGGGGAGGGGCGCTCTGTGGCAGAATTGCATCATGTACCTCATGAGCAAACGCTGTTGATATGCAGCAAGCCGACACCCCGTGTCACCAACGCGTGTGGTTCGCTTTCACCTCGCAACGAGATTTCGGGAACACAAGCTTGTCACGGCAGAGTTAGAAGTTGTTGATTTTGGAATGCATAGCACCAGAAACACGAAGATGTACCTACCCTCTCCTCAATTCGAATTATTTTGAGCTAGAAAGTATGATGAATAAACTGTATAATGGAAATGTAGTAAGTAAATACAACTTAGCGCACCAATATATAGTGCCCGAAATCCGAGATATTGTCCCAAAAAAAATGGAGGTGATCACTTGTTGGCTCCACCGGCTGCGCTCCTGACCTGCAACCCTGATCTACCTACCCCTGTGCTACGAGATGCCATTTTCAGGACGCAGTTTTGAAGTAGGGTTCCACTAGGCTCAATGTTTCGATTTTTGAATTATTATTCGGAAGTTGTATTCTTTATTTTTGGTAACCGCGAAAAATAGTGAAGAAATCCGAAGACGTTCCAACTCCAAGTCGAGGGGGAGACGTGGATGGGATGTGAATATTTGTTTTCTCCCACCCGCTCCCCTGACCCGGACTCCACCCAATCTGAACTTCACTGAAATTTGGAAAAGTTTCCACCACTGTACCGAGGAGCATGGACCCTAGATGGTTGTTGAAGCTAGCGTTTGGGGAAATAACGGTGATACTTGAGGTAAATGGAGACTTTTTGTGTTCAAGGATTGTTTTTTTCAGAGATGGGAATGTGTACACATTCGGTGCCCCTTCATTTAGTATAATGCAGAACACGGATGAGGCCAGGATTGTTTTTCGCAATTGTGTGTGTCAGACAACTGTTCTGAAGACCAAGGAGGCTGCCATGAGTTTTTGCTGAGTGAGTGACATAAGTCCATCCTGAACCTTTCAGTTCTCTATGCAAAAGGGAAAACTTCGATGAGGAAAATATCGTTCAACACGCACCTGCACGTTCTGTGTTGGCAATGTTCATGCATAGAGTATGGTGGAAAGTTAAGAATTTTGCTGGAATTATATGAAGACAATGGTAAGTTTTCTTACTGGGCCCAGAATATCAAGTGCTTTAACACCTTTTGTACGGAGGATGAAGCGCCATGATAATTATAGAGTAAGAATACAATATTGTATCCTTCAAGGGCGGCGTACAACTCCACATAAAAGGATCTGTATGTCAAGATATACAGTCCCAACTATTTCGCACTAATGCATTCAAAATTCTTTATATCTGCATGCTTAACGATATATGTATATATATTAATCTCAAGTGCACCCAAGGCCGCTTGGAATTGTATCAATCATTGGCGGCCTTTGGGGATATGACACTCCTCTGGACGAGTGCCCCGTTCCCCAATCCCCATGGAAATTTCTGGATCTGCCCCTGTAGCAAGGTGTCGTAGTTTGGAAATGAAGCCATAAAGCGAAACTTTACGAAACAAATAGTTGCATCTATAGTTTTTAAAACCTTATTTACATCACCGATGGTTTATGGCAATGCTTTGTTATTTGGATATCACATGGCAATAATTAGTCGGAGCATGATTATTTAGTACTTTCACTTTGAGTTCTTTTCTACCTTACTGCATGGGCGCAAAATGGCCCCGATGCGCCACTAAGCTCCATTTCATCATCATCCACTACTTACTAGATGCTAATCAGACTTGAAGCCTTATTATGCTATTGTATACTGCTTGCGTGTAAAACATTTTCATCGCCAGCCTCAAAGGTAAAATGCGACGAATTTCGTTAGATCTGATACACCAAGAAACTTGAATGTGAACACACTTCGTCACGAATCAATAATGCATGAATGTACCGCACTTGTCCATTCTGGAGCACTTTGTCCCGACTTCAGCTGGGTAGACTGCGATGATCGCAGCTATTGCATCATTGGTATCATTGGTGCATCATTGGTACTGACGTCATTCACCGTAATGAGTTCAGGATGATGTCACGCAAACAAGGAAACGGTTTTACAACAGCTCCTAGAATGGCTGGATTCGAGACGTCCGCCTCGACTTGAATTACCGACACCATACAGTGACCGAATGACCGATCACAGGAAGTGTTGAGCGATGCATCTCGTGTTATGTATGACCAGCCCATTCCGCTCGTCCACTCGACGCGTTCGATTTGAGGCCAAAGGTACTAGAAAATCGTATGTGATTGCGTTGTTGTTTCAATGGTGTTCGAGGATTGCAATTAAAACAACTAAGGGAGATCGTGGAGAAAATAACTAACCACAACATACACTGGGCTATTTCGACAGGAAATGCCCATTGGAAGCTTAATTTTCCTTGAACACAGGCTGCTGAATACGAGTGTCTACGGGGTGAAAAGTTGAGTGTGTCTCCCTTTCAGTATCAAAGTTGGGATGAACAGTTTCCCCTTCTACCCTTCCCCCGGTTCCAGTGGCCATGCTAAGGGAGACGGAGTTCAGCCTAAAGAAAGAAACCAATCTGAGGAGAGAGAGAGAGAGAGAGAGAGAGAGAGAGAGAGAGAGAGAGAGAGAGAGAGAGAGAGAGAGAGAGAGAGGGGGAGAGAGAGAGAGAGAGAGACAGAGACAGAGACAGAGACAGAGACAGAGACAGAGACAGAGACAGAGACAGAGACAGAGACAGAGACAGAGACAGAGACAGAGACAGAGACAGAGAGAGAGAGAGAGAGAGAGAGAGAGAGAGAGAGAGAGAGAGGAGAGAGGAGGGGGGGCGAGAGATGAAGGCGGGGCGGACGTAGAGGTAGAGGTAGACGTAGAGGTAGAGGCAGAAGTAGAGGTGTAGGTGGAATTAGAGATGATGAAGATGGATATCGAGATCGAGATGGCGATGGAGACGGAGATGAAGATGATGATGGAGATGGAGATGGAGATAGACAGGGATAGAGAGTGGAGACAGGGGATGGGGCGGGGCTTAGAATGAGACGAGAACTCAGACTCGGGTAACGAGAATTCAGCTGCAGGAAATGATAATTCAGATATGGTTGGTTACTTTGGTTTTAGGAATGACCTCCATAGGCAATTATTTAGCGCCCGTCAGAATGATAGGGTCCATCCTGAGGTGATAAATTAGCATTTCGCTTCTCATACATGCCCTCCACATATGCCCTCCAATACTTACCCACCTAACACCCGCAAGATGACAGCACTTGTCGTCTGGGGTGGAGCTCTGTATACTTGTGATAGGGCCAAGGCCTCTTCATGGTGGCCTGGAGCTTTTGCAAAAATTAAAAGCTAAATAATGTTAGCGTTTAACGTGGTATACTATGGACTGGGCCTCCAAACCCACTGGGGTTCTGCAATTCCCTGTGAATTGCTCCCCCCCCCCTCTCTCTGTCTCTCTGTCTCTCTCACGCAATGATTTTCATGAAGTTCCACCCCTGATGATCGCAGTCCGAATATTACTAAGATAGCGTGTATTGTTTGTTATCAGATCGCGTGTTGTTATTACACCTCAACAACTCGCCACCAACCTGAGGATCACAGTCCGAAAATTACTAAGATCGCGTGTTTAAAAAAGAAAAAAATCAGATTGCGTGTTGTTATTACACATTAACAACTTGTCACTAACCTGAAGATCGCAGTCCGAATATTACTAAGATTGCGTTTTGTTTGTCATCAGATCGGGTGTTGATATTACACCTCAACAACTGGTCACTAACACATAGGCAAACAACCACAATCGACGACACAAAATCAGCAATGCAGGTACCGCATAACACCACGGAAAACACACGTGCACCGCGACATAACATGCACTGTCATCCCTCAACAGCCACCACCGCGACATAACATAGACTGTCACCCCTCAACAGCCACCACCGCGACATGACATAGACTGCCACCCCTCAACAGCCACCACCGCGACATGACATAGACTGTCACCCCTCAACAGCCACCACCGCGACATGAAGGACTGTCACCCTCAACAGCCACCACCGTGACATGACATAGACTGTCACCCTCAACAGTCACCACCGCGACATGACATAGACTGTCACCCTCAACAGCCACCACCGCGACATGACATGGACTGTCACCCCTCAACAGCCACCACCGCACATGACATAGACTGTCACCCTCAACAGCCACCACCGCGACATGACATAGACTGTCACCCCTCAACAGCCACCACCGCGACATGACATAGACTGCCACCCCTCAACAGCCACCACCGCGACATGACATAGACTGTCACCCCTCAACAGCCACCACCGCGACATGACATAGACTGTCACCCCTCAACAGCCACGACCGAGACATGACATAGACTGTCACCCTCAACAGCCACCACCGCGACATGACATAGACTGTCACCCCTCAACAGCCACACCACCGACATGACATAGACGCCACCCCTCAACAGCCACCACCGCGACATGACATAGACTGTCACCCTCAACAGCCACCACGCGACATGACATAGACTGCCACCCCTCAACAGCCACCACCGCGACATGACATAGACTGCACCCTCAACAGCCACCACCGCGACATGACATAGACTGTCCCCTCAACAGCCACCACCGCGACATGACATAGACTGTCACCCCTCAACAGCCACCACCGCGACATGACATAGACTGTCACCCCTCAACAGCCACCACCGCGACATGACATAGACTGTCACCCCTCAACAGCCACCACCGCGACATGACATAGACTGTCACCCCTCAACAGCCACCACCGCGACATGACATAGACTGTCACCCCTCAACAGCCACCACCGCGACATGACATGGACTGTCACCCCTCAACAGCCACCACCGCGACATGACATAGACTGTCACCCCTCAACAGCCACGACCGCGACATGACATAGACTGTCACCCCTCAACAGCCACGACCGAGACATGACATGGACTGTCACCCCTCAACAGCCACGACCGGGACATGACATAGACTGTCACCCCTCAACAGCCACGACCGAGACATGACATGGACTGTCACCCCTCAACAGCCACGACCGAGACATGACATAGACTGTCACCCCTCAACAGCCACGACCGAGACATGACATAGACTGTCACCCTCAACAGCCACGACCGAGACATGACATAGACTGTCACCCCTCAACAGCCACGACCGAGACATGACATAGACTGTCACCCCTCAACAGCCACGACCGAGACATGACATAGACTGTCACCCCTCAACAGCCACCACCGAGACATGACATAGACTGTCACCCCTCAACAGCCACCACCGAGACATGACATAGACTGTCACCCCTCAACAGCCACCACCGAGACATGACATAGACTGTCACCCCTCAACAGCCACCACCGAGACATGACATAGACTGCCACCCCTCAACAGCCACCACCGCGACATGACATGGACTGTCACCCTCAACAGCTACCACCCAACATGGACTGTCACCCTCAACAGCCACCACCGCGACATGACATGGACTGTCACCCTCAACAGCCACCACCGCGACATGACATGGACTGTCACCCCTCAACAGCCACCACCGCGACATGACATGGACTGTCACCCCTCAACAGCCACCACCTGACATGACATAGACTGTCACCCCTCAACAGCCACCACCGCGACATGACATGGACTGTCACCCCTCAACAGCCACCACCGCGACATGACATAGACTGTCACCCCTCAACAGCTACCACCGCGACATGACATGACTGTCACCCTCAACAGCCACCACCGCGACATGACATAGACTGTCACCCCTCAACAGCCACCACCGCGACATGACAGACTGTCACCCCTCAACAGCTACCACCGCGACATGACAGACTGTCACCCTCAACAGCCACCACCGCGACATGACAGGACTGTCACCCCTCAACAGCCACCACCGTGACATGACAGACTGTCACCCCTCAACAGCCACCACCGCGACATGACAGACTGTCACCCCTCAACAGCCACCACCGTGACATGACATGGACTGTCACCCCTCAACAGCCACCACCGCGACATGACATAGACTGTCACCCCTCAACAGCCACCACCGCGACATGACATGGACTGTCACCCCTCAACAGCCACCACCGCGACATGACAGGACTGTCACCCCTCAACAGCCACCACCGCGACATGACAGACTGTCACCCCTCAACAGCCACCACCGCGACATGACAGACTGTCACCCCTCAACAGCTACCACCGCGACATGACAGACTGTCACCCCTCAACAGCCACCACCGTGACATGACATGGACTGTCACCCCTCAACAGCCACCACCGCGACATGACATGGACTGTCACCCCTCAACAGCCACCACCGCGACATGACATAGACTGTCACCCCTCAACAGCCACGACCGCGACATGACATAGACTGTCACCCCTCAACAGCCACCACCGCGACATGACATGGACTGTCACCCCTCAACAGCTACCACCGCGACATGACAGACTGTCACTCCTCAACAGCCACCACCGCGACATGACATAAGACCACCCTCAACAGCTACCACCGCGACATGACAGACTGTCACCTCAACAGCCACGACCGCGACATGACATAGACTGTCACCCCTCAACAGCCACCACCGCGACATGACAGACTGTCACCCCTCAACAGCCACCACCGCGACATGACATGGACTGTCACCCCTCAACAGCCACCACCGCGACATGACATGGACTGTCACCCCTCAACAGCTACCACCGCGACATGACAGACTGTCACTCCTCAACAGCCACCACCGCGACATGACATAGACTGTCACCCCTTAACAGCCACGACCGAGACATAACATAGACTGACCCTCATGTCACTGACATGACATAGACTGACATAGACCCTCAACAGCCACCACCGCGACAACAGCGCCTCTTACTACTATGGGGCTGAGGGCTGAGATGGTGGCCATCAAAAGCAGGACGATGGTCAGCAGGGCGAACGTGACGGGCATCAGAGGAAACACGCCTTCCGTCAGACACAACATGGTCCGGGTAGTAATTATCAGAGCCCAAACGGTGCTCATCAGCGCCAAGATAGCGACCATCACCTCAACATGGCACTCATCACGACTGAATGGACGGTCCTCAGCGCTGTCACGGTGATCACCAAAGCCAAAGCCGGGCCGACGGCAGTCGAAGCCGAGCCGACGGCCTTCAGAGACGGGCCGAGCTCCGGCCGAGCTGCAGGACGGCGCCCGTGAAAGCCGGCAGGACGCAGTGAGCGACCGATCAGCGGCGTGATCAGCGGCGTGATCAGCGGCGTGATCAGCGGCGTGATCAGCGGCGTGATCAGCGGCGTGATCAGCGGCGTGATCAGCGGCGTGATCAGCGGCGCAGTGAGCCCCTTCAGTGTGAATAATCCGGACGGCGAGCACGGCCGTCCGGATCGCCACCACCGGTGGCATGCGCCGGTGGTGACGCACGCCACCGGCCGACAAGAGAACTGCATTAGCGGCTGGCGCCAATTGGAGGGCGCCGGCGGCGGCCAGTGGCGCTGTCATTAGTAACACACAGTCGTTAGTCCTGAGCTCATACTTCACGGAGGCTGGCTGGCGCGCCGGTGTGGCCGGCCGACGTCCTGCACACGCCGACGCCGGCGCTGACCATGTGCTCGCCACTCGTCTCCTGCTAAATCCAGAGTAGGCGTGGTGCCCAGGGACTGTCCATGTGGTCAACTGCCTCTGGGCCCCCTCATACACCACTGGCTCTGAAGGTACGGTGTGAAAATGGCTGTCTAGATATCAAACGCGACTTCTTGCACCCGGTAGCCGTATGCTTTGCCAGACTATTTCAGAACATATTTCATCCGGGCCATATTATATTATATTATTTATGATATATATATATATATATATATATATATATATATATATATATATATATATATATTATATATATAATTATGTATATATTTACATATATCCATATGTATGTTATATAGATCATGGCAATGATGCCTAACACAAATTACATGCAGATTATGCGTTTGCGATGTAAACGTTCATACATAGACATAGGCCACCTTCAGTACACAGCATGTAGCAAACGACAGCAGCACTTGGGAAATGGCAAGCAGCTTCAGATTCCGAGACATTCATGTGACGAATTCTCTAGCACGCCTCCTTGCGGCTATCCAATGGTTATCCTTGCTGTAGGTTTGGTTCAGGTTCAGCCCATGCTGTGAATCTCGATCTTGAATTCATCTAACTTCATTTGAATATAAGCTGCTTCCAGCGTCCTCCTTATCCCCTTACTGACGTTCCTCTTAAACATCGTGCCTTTCTCTCAGCCTGGCAATTTCCGCGCTCTTCAATGTGTACAATCGCGGCATTGCAGGTCATTTGGTAGCGGCATACGGCGCCGTGAGGAGCGCTGGACGAGCGAGGACAGGAGGCCTGCGGGCTATTGAGCTCCCCTGCTGCAGACACAGGATCGGCCACCAGACCGCCCAAGACAGCTGACGGATTGGCCACAACTGCACTCATATCGCTTCTCTGCATCTCTTGGTTGGTTATTTGTTTTACGACACGTCGACCGTTGAGTCATGTAGCGTCGCCAATCTCTCACGCCGATTGGTCGCGGGCGAAGAGTAGCGACAGGTGAGACTCGAACCCACAACCTTTCGATTGTGAGACGAGCATCTTACCCCTAGACCACTCGTCCCCTCTCTGCATCTCTGCATCTCTTGATAACCCGTGAAGACATGAATGTAATTTCGTCCAACTCTCGCACAAATGTGGGGCTTTCGGAAGTAAGCATAACCAATTTCGACAATTCGGCGCAGCGCATTTGAGCTTAGGATGTTCGCTCCATATTTGGCAAAGAAACTCGATTGTGGAAAAGTGCCTTCAATTTCATCTACGCCCATTGAAAGCCAATCCGATTCAGCCGAAATTGGCTCTACTATTTTGCCAACATCGGACTCATCTGCCGCATATGGTGCACATACCTCAAACTTAATTCACTATGCCAACCTGAGCTGGCAATGTGCCACGCTGTGTCGCGGTCTTACGTCTCACTACCGCTCCGCTCAGACTGCCGCATGCACGTCGTGCCCTTCAGCACGACGGCTGGCTGGCACCCGGCGCTGCAAGGCACGAGCCGCGCAGGTCACGTGGTGGCATGACGTCACAAGGGTCAACTGGCCGTGGCTGCGCATGGGACAGATGGCTGGCGCCAGCTGAGGTGCGGTGTGTATTGTAGGCTGCCGGCGCCGACTGAGGTGCGGTGTGTATTGTAGGCTGCCGGCGCCGACTGAGGTGCGGTGTGTATTGTAGGCTGCCGGCGCCAGCTGAGGTGCGGTGTGTATTGTAGGCTGCCGGCGCCAGCTGAGGTGCGGTGTGTATTGTAGGCTGCCGGCGCCGACTGAGGTGCGGTGTGTATTGTAGGCTGCCGGCGCCGACTGAGGTGCGGTGTGTATTGTAGGCTGCCGGCGCCGACTGTGCTATGGTGTGTATTGTAGGCTGCCGGCGCTGACTGAGGTGCGGTGCGTATTGTAGGCTACCGGTGCCGACTGAGGTGCGGTGTGTATTGTAGGCTGCCGGCGCCGACTGAGGTGCGGTGTGTATTGTAGGCTGCCGGCGCCGACTGTGCTATGGTGTGTATTGTAGGCTGCCGGCGCTGACTGAGGTGCGGTGTGTATTGTAGGCTACCGGTGCCGACTGAGGTGCGGTGTGCATTGTAGGCTGCCGGCGCCGACTGAGGTGCGGTGTGTATTGTAGGCTGCCGGCGCCGACTGTGTTATGGTGTGTATTGTAGGCTGCCGGCGCCGACTGAGGTGCGGTGTGTATTGTAGGCTACCGGCGCCGACTGAGGTGCGGTGTGTATTGTAGGCTGCCGGCGCCGACTGTGCTATGGTGTGTATTGTAGGCTGCCGGCGCTGACTGAGGTGCGGTGCGTATTGTAGGCTACCGGTGCCGACTGAGGTGCGGTGTGTATTGTAGGCTGCCGGCGCCGACTGTGCTATGGTGTGTATTGTAGGCTGCCGGCGCTGACTGAGGTGCGGTGCGTATTGTAGGCTACCGGTGCCGACTGAGGTGCGATGTGTATTGTAGGATGTGGTGCGGCGTGTAATGGCTGCAGGCGCCGGTTGAGGTGCGGTGTGTATTGTAGGCTGCCGGCGCCGACTGTGCTATGGTGTGTATTGTAGGCTGCCGGCGCTGACTGAGGTGCGGTGCGTATTGTAGGCTACCGGTGCCGACTGAGGTGCGGTGTGCATTGTAGGCTGCCGGCGCCGACTGAGGTGCGGGTGTGTATTGTAGGCTGCCGACGCCAGCTGAGGTGCGGTGTGTATTGTAGGCTGCCGGCGCCAGCTGAGGTGCGGTGTGTATTGTAGGCTACCGGCGCCGACTGAGGTGCGGTGTGTATTGTAGGCTGCCGGCGCCGACTGTGCTATGGTGTGTATTGTAGGCTGCCGGCGCTGACTGAGGTGCGGTGCGTATTGTAGGCTACCGGTGCCGACTGAGGTGCGATGTGTATTGTAGGATGTGGTGCGGCGTGTAATGTAGGCTGCAGGCGCCGGTTGAGGTGCGGTCTGTAATGTAGGCTGCCGGCGCCGGCTGAGGTGCGGTGTGTATTGTAGGCTGCCGGCGCCGGCTGAGGTGCGATGTGTATTGTAGGATGTGGTGCGGTGTGTAGTGTAGGCTGCCGGCGCCGGCTGAGGTGCGGTGTGTATTGTAGGCTACCGGTGCCGGCTGAGGTACGGTGTACATTGTAGGCTGCCGGCGCCGGGAGCGCCGCTGTAAACCCATTCCTTTGAACACAGATTTGGAGTACTTCAGGAGAATATTGTGACGAAGTTGGTAGCTTTCAAAATGGAATGGGCACATTTGCCTCTGAGTGAGGAATGTAGGGGAGACCGGGTCTCGTTGATACACGCGATGGTTGATATAGCAGCATTTTCCCCAAATGCATGGAACCGATTGCCATGGCTACCACACATATTGCTACTGGCACCCTCTTCTTGCGGTTGCGGAATGGTGACGATGTGGCACATTTTTAGAGCGAAAGTAAAATTTTAATGTTGCCATTAATTTATCATTCATCGCCGGCTTGCTAATTTTTTAGGTGTCGGGTACCATAACCATGTTCTCTCAGCTTTGCAACGGTAAATGCTTTTATAGTTTGCCACTGCACTGTGCTCACAATTTTGCATAACATGTTGCAGCCTACACGAGAAAGCCTGCAGAGAAAATTGAAACAGTTACATCAACTTTATCAGCCTGTATCAACATCAACCTCTATCAACGTTTTGTGGACTGATAATGAAATAAAATGACCACAAAATCGCCCATTTTTAATACAGTGCTTCCTAAAATGGCTTCAAGATAATCTTATTCGATGTTTATACGGGAATTTCTCACCCGACGGAAGCGACTCAATGAAGGAAAAGGGGGCAGCTATGGAGTGAACGTATACGCGTTCCATAAATGGCATAAACCATGAGCGATGGTCAGCCAGGACTTAAACCAGTATCGTTACTGCAAGCGTTAAATATGGACCTTTCAGATGGCGTAAACTAATGCCACGTGTGGATAATATATTTCATTTGACTTACATTTTATCAGCTTGCCCATCGCCAGTAACAACCTACCCCTATAGCTGGGTAAGTTGATGAACCGGTAGCTGCGCAATGTTTTGCTTTGGTGGAAAGCCCAGAGGATGCCACGAAAAACTTAGTATCGGGGATGACACTAGAAGGTTTAGGTTTGGCGTAGGTGTAGCTATCTCCTCGCTGCTCTTTCAAAGTGATGAGGTATTTTGAGTTTCGCCAAAATTGTATCAACCAGACCAGGTCTCCCCTGCAAGTTAAAATGCCGTATTACAATGTGAACACTGTTGAACATTGACTGCCGGCTGACATACTCCCTCTTTCTTGGAAGAGCCCATGCAAGCCTCTTTCTTGGAACAAATATTGAGAGCAGTTGAAAAGGAACATTGTGATGAAATTTAAGGAAACGAAATTTTAAAAAATTGAACTGACCGTGAGTGAAAAATATGAAAAGCGAAGGCGCTGTGGCTAAAAAGTTAGTTCGATTTCAGAAGTGAGGCGGTCAGACATGGCCAGGCCGGGCCGGGCTGCCCATGTGAACTTGTGTATCACATACACGGGGGTAGACTCGCTCGGGCTTCAGGCCGGGCCGGGCTGCCCATGTGAACTTGTGTACCATATACACGGGAGTAGACTCGCTCGGGCTTCAGGCCGGGCCGGGCTGCCCATGTGAACTTGTGTATCACATACACGGGGGTAGACTCGCTCGGGCTTCAGGCCGGGCCGGGCTGCCCATGTGAACTTCTGTACCGTATGCACGGGGGTAGACTCGCTCGGGCTTCGCTCCCGCTCCAAACCAAACATTTCGTTTGCATTTCGAATGCCTTGCGTTTTATTTTCTTCCGGCTTCGCCAAAGTATGATACACCCAAGTTGTGCATGGCAACGACACAATTGTTATTTGAGATGCAACTTCCTGTAGACTTCTGAACGTTAATACTTATTGTCTTTCCCGTGTTCACCACTACCTCTACCAGCAGTTTTCGAATATCTCCTTAGCGTCTTCGCCAGCGTCTTCGCCTGCGTCTTCGCCTGCTTGAAGTTGAAGCTTGAGGGAAGATACATGGTTGTGTTCAAATTTCATAGTTGTGCTTGCCTTAGCATCCTTCTCGGTTCCAGTTTAATTTGTGTTCGTTCTTTGTTTCGACTTCATCAGCGAACTCCTGAGATATATACATACGCCAGTTTCTTCTTTAAGAAAAAGAAAATCGCTTTTACAAATTCGGAGTGCTCCCCAAAAAACAACGATTACGATGCCTTGCTGTACTCGATTACTGTGCGCCGAATAAAACTATACGCACGGGTTGTTGCTCCTGCTAGTTGGTTTTCATGCACTTCAAATTTCACACCGGCACCTATTTTGGCAACGAAATGCAGCCGTTTTTTTTTCATAGATGGATTTTACCATGTGGGTTTTTCCATGGATGGATTTTTCATGAAAGGATTTTCGATGGATGCATTTGTCCATGAGGATTTTTTTCCAGGGATTAATTTTTTAAGAGATATTTTT
>JAOTOM010000806.1:0-45972 GCA_034440615.1 Ashinkailepas kermadecensis
GACGCCGTAGTACAGTAGTCTTTGCGATGATAAGCGAGGGTCCAAATGAATAATTGAATGCGGCGAATTGCTGACGGCGAAGCTGGTCGTGACATGCCAATACCTTGGCAGCCCCACCACGAGCAAGGCAGCAACCGCACGTCTCCTGATGAACGCTGCTGCAAACAACTACAGCAGCCATTCTATCCCTTCACCTTTCGACTTGTCCATAAATATTTTAGTGAATCGTCGTACTTCCAAGGCACAGTGAGTCAGTATTGTCAGGCGTCTAACAATCAACAGGTGCCCCAAACCCTGCGAAGTTATCAATTGACATACTGTGCGGCACGTGCAGGTACTTCAAGAGCACTAACGGAATGAACCGCAACGACACATTTTTGCAGTGTAGCACCCATGGTATTTCTGTGTGCCCACGAGAACCAATGGATATTATGCTTCCATCTTGGGAGAATTCATCAAAGTTATGATGATGTAACTTAACGCTACCGGCGATGCAAGTGACGGGATCCCTGATTGTGTCCACGAGTGTCCCGAAATTCTTAAATTTCAGTGGAGCCTCACATTTTCTTACAATTTGTATTAACATCACATTCTTTTTGGCATCATTAAGTGCCACTTGCTTTCCATTTCAGGTTATGAGTGACATTTGGCTCTTTATATGCACTCATGGCTTATGGCAACAACATTATCTACTGGTAAAGGCAGCAGGTACACTACGGACATCATTACCACCAGCAAACAATCAACAAAGGTCATAGAAAATCTCTCATCAATTCGCATCCAAGTATATTTGCACATTTTTTAGCATCAGCTGGCTTTTTTACATCACCCCTTCCCTCTCCACTCTACACGAAATCAAGTTCAGGACACTGATACATGACTATCAAAATGCCGTGTCGTACTCTCGGCGTTGTCTTTTGCTTTTCCTTGGGCCTCACAAATCACGTGACTTCCATGCAAAACCGCATCGGTTTCAGTAGATGCATCAGCATGCCCTCAGCAGATTCAGCGGAATGAAGCTGCCGTGTTGGTGCATTGACGTCCCGCTAAGTTCTGGGTCAAAATTCTGCCGTTGAACTGAAAAAAACAAACAAATAACCAGCCAACCAACTGTATCTGTACGGCTCGCTCTACCATGTTTCATTCTGGATTGAGCTACCACCGTACCTGGCTTTGTGTGTGACGTCAGCCCCGGCTGTGACATTGAGTGTGATCTGTAGTGATGGCCATGACCTGTACCGCTGACCTGGCCTGTGACATTGACGTCAGCTGCTGACGCTGACCGTGACCTGTACCGCTGACCTGGCCTGTGACATTGGCGCCAGCTGCTGACGCTGGCCGTGACCTGTACCGCTGTCCTGGCCTGTGACATTGGTGCCAGCTGCTGACGCTGGCCGTGACCTGTACCGCTGACCTTGTCTGTGACGTTGGCGCCAGCTGCTGGCGCTGACCGTGACCTATGGTGATGGCCGTGACATTGGCGCCAGCTGCTGACGCTGACCGTGACCTTTGGTAATGGCCGTGACATTGGCGCCAGCTGCTGACGCTGACCGAGACCTATAGTGATGACCGTGACATGTGCCGCTCGGCGTGCTCAGCGCGCTGGCCTCGAATGTGGCACTGATCGTGACCTGCGGCCGGCAGGTGCGAGCGGCGAGCAGCGGCGACCCATCTGGCGCGTAGACACGAGCGACTGCGTGGAAGGCGATACCAGCGCTGAACTCCGCGACTCGTACGTATCGTTCAGTGGCGCTTGGGTGTATGTGGTGTGCACTGCCACTCATATGTGCATGTGTTCTGCTGTGGTACGCAAGTGCAGTCTGTATCTAGATCGACTGACCTATGTGTCGATTCTCGTAGCTTTATAGTGTCACCTTTTTTTTTTTTTTAGAGATATCCAATTGTATTGGCATTACATTGTGGATGGAATGTTTTTTGCACGTTCGCTGCCCAAGCAATGTTGTAATTTATGTGACTTCAAATATTTATGTTTTCATGTGATGCTCGTATCACATCCTCGCAATAAAACTACGAGGGGAAAGTTCATAATTCGGATGAAGTGTACACAAGTTCACAAAGGGTGCACATCAAGATGTTCTTGATCGCTCTTACTGTGTCGGCGAGGGGACGACTCGAGGCTCGTGGAAGGTAGTGGGGGCAAGCGACTTCAGGCTGGGAGGGTGGGCGCAGGCGACGTCATTGGTGACAAGGTGCAGCTAACGGGTCATGCGCCCGGTGGTGAAGTTGATACGTCCAGTATAGAACGGACCTCAGTTAGTCTTGAGCAGAGCGAGCACTGCTGAAGGCTGTGGTGAATGACGTTCTGCCCCCAGTCGTAAGCCAAGGCTTGGCATTTGGAAGTAGCTGTCGGACAGGTATATTGACACCGGCTCGGCGTTATTTCTTCGTACCGGCAAGGTACGAAGATCTTCGACTTCCCGTTCCTGATGAAGAACATGGTTTAGCACGGATAATTGTGCTGAAGGTGTAAATGTCCCCGACTTCACACCGTGTATTCGGGAGCTGTGTCCCTGTGCTTGCTGTCCTCTGGTAGGTTGCCTATCTAAGAGCGATCAGGCTGGACAACCGATCTATGTCACTGTAAATGAACAACGAATGCTGGCGATCAGCCATCAGTAAACCGTAAGTAGACCGTTTTGGCAGTTTGGGCGTTCTACCATAAATTGATCGGGAAGTTATTGATGCACCCCATTTGTCTGATGCCAATTTGTCCAAATGGATTTCTTGGCCATTTCGTACGAAAGTCGCAGTTCGATGAACGTTATGTCAACTAATTGGATGTATTGCCTTCGTCATTCTGGGTCATTATTTTGTGATGGTGTTTTGATTGTCGATCAATTTAATCAGAGTAATTAACATTCGGTTACCATGGAGAAGTGTATCGATCACACAACTCACAAGAATCGAAGGAACCTATTTCAAATGTAATAGATAATAAACAATCGAATATATATTGTATCGTAGTTCAAACGACTCAATGGTATCGCTGCCAGAGCATCCTCAGGAGTGGAGTGAACATCATACATGGAGGGAAAGGGGAGAAGAAGCAGATTCACGTGACCTCTGGCATGAAGCTACCTACAACGAAAGACACTAAATACTAAAAAAGCACCAAAAAGGTAACTCCAATCGCACGAGGGAGAAAGCTGACACAGTGCACATTCGCCTTCCTTATCTCGACGAGGGGCGTCGCAGACGGGTAGGGGCTTGTACGGGACGGGACATTGTGCGGGCTTCTGAGCCAACATGCCGATCAGCTGGACGAGCGGCCCAGCCCTGCTTCAAAAACTGGTTCGGTCTGCTCTGGAGCCGCCATTCTGCCCCGCTGGCGAACGCCATTGCCACACGTGTTCAAATGGACTGAAAGGACGACACTCAACAACGGATCCCATATACTAGATTAGCTGTTCTCTGTGTCGCAAGGAGGGGAAATCTCAGCTCTATGTTGGAGAAACAAAGATATCCGTCCGGCTCCGGTTTACCGAGCACCTCAGGAACGCTCGCTTGCGTAAGCTTGACACACACACACTCTCTCTCTCTCTCTCTCTCTCTTTCTCTTTCTCTTCCTCTTTCTCTTTCTCTCTTTCTCTCTTTCTCTCTTTCTCTCTTTCTCTCTTCCTCTCTTTCTCTCTTTCTCTCTTTCTCTCTTTCTCGCTCTCTCGCTCTCTCGCTCTCTCTCTATGTCTCTCTCCCTCTCTCCCTCACTCCCTCTCTCCCTCTCTCCCTCTCTCCCTCTCTCCCTCTCTCCCTCTCCCTCTCCCTCTCCCTCTCTCTCTCGTCCTGAATGCTTCTCGTCATCTACTAATTCGCCATGGGGATATTTCTGGCTCCGCCGCTGCTTGTGATGCATTATTGGCGTGTGTCCTGCTCCATCATCCAACTTTCCGACGGGAACGTGAATGATACCGTTTTTTTCAAAGACGGTCACCTATTGCTAATTTGTCCTTCCCTGAATCAGCCTCTGATATGATGAGGCCTAAAATATGCCTTTCCGTAGGTAAACAAGGTATTATGGGCAGATAAGTTACAACTACAAACTACAAACTACAGAAGCACTTGCAACATTGCAGGTTTTTGTTAAGCTCGTCCTGTAATTAGCGTGTGGAAATGCAGAACCATTTCGCACATATGAACCCAGAGCAGTCATGTAAGCACGACGCATCATTTTGTTCAGCTGTTCTTTGATGTCATTTCGCTGTGTCATTTGGTTTGTATCATGCGCATTATTTTCTGGAGTCGCAAGTTAGTGCAGTATAACTAGTCTTCCACGTTGGTTGCTTCAATGGTGATTAATTGACTTAGTTAATCACCTTTAATTAATTAAAACAGCGACAAATGTTTTTCGAGCCAACGTTCTGTCCGTTAAAAGAATTTGCGTATCCATGCTTGCCTGCCATTTGGTATCAATATAGTGCACCATACCTTGTTTAGTATGATGAAACGTTTCGAGAAATATCTTGGTTTACTACGGTTTTTTCATTGGTTAAGAAGCCACCGTTACTTTAAATATTTTTTTTTATTACACACATTGTTCAACTTGTTCTAGCATGCTGTGGCACATGTTGACTTCTTGCATGATTTTGCGGAAGTAAATTGAATGGCTTTCCAAAGGTGTTTCCAGTCAGTGTTATGTTTATTGTTACCGAAGTTGACAGATTATCAGTAATCGCAGCCTACCCAGCCCCTTTCCCCCTAGCTCGAAAAACCGCTCGTAAAGTGAGAGCTAAGAACATGAACTCTGCTGAACGACATACGATTCGTGTTGTTTTTCAGTCATTCGCCTTCGGCTGACGGCAGCTGTTCCACGGACGGCTCCGACACTGACACATGGGAGATATACAGGGTATGTTGCCTCACCTGGTGACGACAGACGGCCACATTAGCGCCGGACGTGTAGCTGTGGGGCAGGCTCGTCAGATAAGTCCAGCCACGCCGTGGTTCTCGCCGTTCTCACCGCGGTGTTATCGCTGCAGCGCTATGATAACCGCGAGCAGTGTATTTGCGCAAGTGGATTCGCTCATGCTGATTGATGCTGACTGGCATGTTGCTTTAAGGTCCTCCTTTCTCAGATTTGTTTTGAAAATTAGTTCCGTTGGCTATCTTGTTTATATTTCTGTGTATCTTCTTTCAATCATAGGCAATTTATTTTTCACAATGGCGCTATAAATGAAATGAGTGGGATTGAACGGAACAGAACTACCATTCCCGCTCTATCGATCACACGCGTAGGTTCCGACTTCCATAATCCAGGTGTGGATAGTTTTTAATTATGGTTTTCATGACACGACAGAATGTGATAACGAATTGTTATCGCACATTTCGGAATGTGCGATACCACACTTTTAATGTGTTCCACCCGTTACAAGTGTTGTCTCCCCAAATCGTCACCTTCGAATGCATTCCCTTCTATGCTACTACTTGCCACTCTTGTCAACATGAGCTTGGTTCAAATATCCATTGAGCATGTAACAAAACCAAGATTTGCATTGGAATTGGCAATGTATATATATATATGTAAATATATATATATATATACATATATATATAAATATATATATATGCATTGCCACCATCACAGAACAGGGGCGTAAGTCATGTGACAAATTCACTATCGCACCTGCCAATGACCAACATTGCTGCCGTTTGCGCCCAGGTTACGAATCCCGCTATTCAATTTACTGACTTTTTAGCTTGAATAAATGCAGCTTCGAACGCCCTCCTGGTTCCTTTGTTGCCATCAGTTACATAGGACATGTAATGGAAAGGTTATGCACATTGAAGAGAGGGTAAATTTACACAAAATGGAAGAAGCTGTATTTTTGAAGAAAAGCACCTACAAAGGAGCCAGGAGGGCGTTGGAAGCTGCATATATTTGCAGGTTAAAAAGTCGATACATTCAAGAGCTGGATTTGTAACCTGGGCGCAACAGACAGCAAGGTTGGAATTTGGAGATGTGGTAGTGAATCTGTCACATGACCTTCGCGGACACTGAAACTTCTTGTCATCTTCCATCATTTGTTAACGGTGGTGTACTGAAGAGGGCTGATGCCGAAACGTTTACATCGGAAAATCAATATAATCTAATCTAAAATATATATATAACCTCTATAATTCGTATTGTGTACCATTGTCCTAATACATATATATATATATATATATATATATATATATATATATATATATATATATATATATATATATATATATATATATATATATATATATAACCGTTACTTGATTATCCTAGCCCAAATACTAGTACCGATGTTTTGCCTCCAACTCTTCACTACATGTCTTGCGATGTAAAGTACTTACATTGCTATTTTCTTAGTGCAGGATTATTTGGGCGTTCGTGACGTGCAGGTCATTTTTTTCGCCAGTGTGCATGTTCCCAAATTTAGCATGGGTTTGTGTTTTGACGTAAGACCTGGTCGTTGGCAGGGTCCTCCAAAAAGTCGACTGCTTCCCGATCAGTACGACTTGATGGAGAACAAGAAGATCTACATCGGTCAGGCATTGGAGGATTGTAGACGGTACATGCTCGCGACTTCGAAGCTTCCTGGGAACCCCGCTTCATGACACAATGACCCTCCCCATCCTTTGATGCTCCTATGTCTGGATCACGGCAAAACTGTATGGTTAAAGTAATGCTGTAGTATCCAAATACTGCTTACACTGCGAAGCATATACCGAACGCCTCCCATTTCCTTTGGGGAATTACTCCTTCAACAGGACATATACGATCATGAAACCGCTTGTGAGTTACAATATGATGGTGCCGGATACGTCCTCTCTAGTGTAGCTCGTGGTACCGTCTCCTCGCTGTTTCGTAGGAATATCCGACACGTCCTCCCAAGCCTGACTTATAGCACCGACCCCGCTATATTATAGTGTGTCCGACCCGTCCACGAGTGCAGCGTATGGTACCGTCTCCCGGCTTTGTTATGATGTATCCGACACGTTATCTCCAATGCAGCTTATGGTACCACCTCACCGCTATATTATAGCGGTACCTAATAGGCTATCCTTGGCATAGCGGAAAGTACCGTCCCTTGACCACATTGTAGTGGTGTCGGACAATTACTCTCTAGGGCTGCTTGTGGTACCGTCTCCCCACTATATTAAGCGGTATCAGATACTCTGTCCTTAGCATAGCGCATGGTACCGTATGCCGACCACATGTGAGTGATGTTCAACACGTCCTCTCCAGCTGAGCTTATGTTATATTATATCTCTATATTATATCGATGTCCGACATGTCCACTCTAGTGCAGCTGATGGTACCGTCTCCCGGCTATGTTCAACTATATCCGACACGTGTTCTCCACTGTATCTGATGGTACCGTCTCCCGCTATTGTATAGAGATGACCGATACCTCTAGCGTAGCATGTGGTACCGGTTATCGATCACAATGTGGTGGTGTGGGGCATGTGGTCGCTGTGGTCTGGTGCTGCTGGTGTTCGCGCCACTGATGATCGTGCAAAAATGCCGTGTTGCAGGATAGTGTCGGACACTATGTCGCTGGTGGTTCAGTTCGTGTTGCTGGACGAGCGGGCGGCCACGTACCTGGCGCTGCCCGAGGCGGCGCCGGCCTCCGCTGTGTCCGGCAGCCTGCTGGCCGGCTTCAGTTAGGCTGTTGGCAGACTGCGCCTTCTCCTACAGCCATCGCCCACGGTACGTGGGTGAGGTATAGCAATCAGCCTGTTGGCAGACTGCGCCTCCTCCTACAGCCACCGCCCGCGGTACGTGGGTGAGGTATAGCAATCAGCCTGTTGGCAGACTGCGCCTCCTCCTACAGCCATCGCCCACGGTACGTGGGTGAGGTATAGCAATCAGCCTGTTGGCAGACTGCGCCTCCTCCTACAGCCATCGCCCACGGTACGTGGGTGAGGTATAGCAATCAGCCTGTTGGCAGACTGCGCCTCCCCCTACAGCCATCGCCCACGGTACGTGGGTGAGGTATAGCAATCAGCCTGTTGGCAGACTGCGCCTTCTCCTACAGCCATCGCCCACGGCTGGCCAGGGAATTGGCGCTCCCTCGGGGTAACACAGCCGCTCCGATAAGGGGTGTGGAAACACGTAGGTGCTTTCGGGGACTCATGTAGTCCCCATCGTCCATCCCTCTCTTCAAATTCCAGTATCCACCCCGTGCCAGCGACCTTTTGTATGTCTTTCATCCAACCATGCAGCACCAACCCCTCCCTTGTCACGAGCAGATAGGCCAGCTTCCCCTGGTCTACCCTTCCGCTCAGTTTTATCGGGGTAGCCGCGCCCCCTAGGCCCGCCCCCCGGGGTTGACGGAGTCCTGGAGGTTGAGGTCCCCCGTCGCACGGTGCTAGTTGTGACGGGGGATCAACACACCTCTTTGGTCCTAATATCCCGTAGGGGCGGGCGGGCCCGTAGGGCCCCATACGGGTCAAGTGGCCGGTCGCCTTCGGCCGGGAACCTGGGATTGTTCCCAGTGTCTGCCGGCCCGGCCGGCTGGGGTCGGGGTGGTGAGTCTCTCTCTCCCGACCGGGCAAAGGCGCCGCCTGTCCCGTATAGTTCCGCGGATGTTTGGCGACCTGCTGTCACGGCAGCAGACGTCCCCCCGTAGGGCCCCTTTGTGGTGGAATATCACGCAGAACCGAAACCAAGCACGCTTCCATGGATTCAACCAAAACAAAAACCCACTCTGGACATCCCAATAAGGGCTAGTACACCGGCTCGCCTATTGAAAGCCGTACACCAGACCGACACCTGCAGAAGCGTATCGTCCTGCATATCTCTCCTCCCGCCCTGCGACCAGTGCCGCTTCCCATAGTGGGAATTCAAACACCGGCTCGGACTCCAGGCCATCGTCGCTACGAATTTTAGCCCTCAGGTCGACCGACCCTGAGAAAAAGCTATCTGTGCTCTCGCCGTTTGAGCGAAAGCGTGGATGTGACCAGCTCGGCAACATAATCCGATGCGAGAAGCTGAGGGACGGAGCCATTGAGGTGGAATTTCAAAGCGCTGAGGAAGCGAGGAGAACCCTGGATGTAACCGAATTCAAATGCAGTGTACTAGACCATGGAAGGAAGCGGAATGTCTCGATACCAATCCTAGCGGAGCCCCACAAGACAAAAAACTTTTCCAAAGGTATTATCAACTGTTTTGACCTGAATGATGTTTCGGATGCGGAGATTGTTGACGGCTTGTCGGAGCAGGGTGTCGTCGATGCACGCAGAATGAAAGTGAGAAGAGGGAACGACCTACAAAGTACAAACAATATTATCTTGACTTTTAACTCGACAGATCTCCCCTATGCGATACACGTCGGATACCTGAAGGTGAAGGTTCGCGTTTTTGTTCCCAACCCTATGCGCTGCTTCCGCTGTCAGCGCTATGGACATACCACTCAGTTTTGCCGTGGTAGACCGACATGTGGTAGATGTGGCGCATTGGAGCACACCGGTGCGGACTGCGTATCAAAGGAAGTGTGGTGTGTGAACTGCGGCCAGGGACAAGCTCCGCACACTGCATATGACAAGGCCTGTCCAGCACAGATGATGGAAAGAGAAATTATCGCACTGAAGTGCTCCAAACAAATAACTTTTCGGCAAGCAAGGGAAATGTACATGGAGACACATCCCAAGGTATCATACGTAGGCAAGATAAAACACACACAGCCTGCTACCACTCACCGGGAGCCTACCAATGCGTCCCATTTTCTTTCTCAACTTGCTGATTTGCTACGATCCTTCGGACTCATCTGTACCCCAGTGTCGGAGCGAGGCCTGGGTTCTGATGCCGTGATCGAGGTCCCTCTCACCTATCGTGTACAAAATCCCATTGTAGAAACGTCCTCCAAGACAGTAAAACGCGCTGCCCAGTTGCCGCTGGCCCCTCGGGTTGCCTCTGCGCAGCCCGCTGCAGAGCGAGCTCCTGATGAATGGCATCGTGTCGAACTGATTAAGAGGCCCGCCAAGCCCTCCAGCGAGCACCTGGAATCCTTACCCGCCACCTCCACCGACCCCACCCCAACCCATCCAATCCCTGCACCATCCAGAACCCCCACACCCCCATCTACTTCCTCCGCTTCCAAAACCATCCTCTTTCCTCCACCCCCTTCTGTCATCTCAGGAGGGAGTAGTGTGGCCTCCTGTTGCGTCCCGGTGATGTCGCCCACTGCAACCCGAAGATCAGCAACGATTGAGGTTCATCCCGGGGCTCCTGATTTGGGGGCCTCTGGTCGAAGAAGCCGAGGTGGGTCGCGAGACCCATCGCCTTGCGCACGGCCCTCAGGAGTTCCACGGGCCGACGCCTCAACCACATCGGTACCTGGGACTACTCAGGCCTCCCATACGAGGGTTTCAGGTGAGGTGATGGGGCCACCACCTGTTCCTCCTCGTGAAAGCGAGAGGCTGCCCCACCGCTGGTCCCCTACTGGAGGACGCAAGCGGGCCTCCCCCTGATCGAATTCGCCACCGGATGGTGGAGCCTCTAAGACTCGGCCGCGGGCGCATTCAGTGTCCGCGAACACCAACGCCCACTCGGGTGCATCCTAGGAGCACTCTAAGTCGATGACTTTGCCCTTTTAAACTGTTTAATTACCCCTCACTAGCATTTTAATGCCCATAATTTTACAATGGAACTGCAGAGGCTTTCGTACAAACATAACCAACCTCGAGACTGTCTTAAATCAGCACTGCCCGATGGTTGTATGTCTCCAAGAGACAAAGTTACCACCACACTCTTCCCTCCGACTAAAAAATTATTCTGTTATTGCGAAAAGCAAGGCATCGGAGACCATTGCGCACGGAGGCGTACTTTTAGCTGTGCATCATAGAGCGTCTTATCGGGAGGTAACGCTGGATACCCCTCTCCAAGCAGTCGCTACTACCATTGAATTCCTTCGTCATACTATAACAATATGCTCTGTCTATCTTCCTCCTGGGCGTTCGCTGCCGTCTATGGAGCTCAGTCGCCTGATGTTCCAACTGGCCCAGCATGTCTTGCTCCTCGGCGACTTCAACGCGCATCACGTCGCATGGGGATGTGACTCGGTAAACTCTCGCGGTCGAGATGTGGAGAGTTTTATTCTGGACGAAGCCCTCTGTCTTTTAAACACGGGTGCAGCCACCCACTACGCTCTTCCTTCTGGTCTTACCTCTGCGATAGACCTAAGTCTTGTAAGCCCGTCCTTGGCGCATTATATGACTTGGTCGGCTTCCGACGACCCACTTGGTAGCGACCATTTCCCTATTATTATTAAATACAGTAACAGGGTGAGGCTTGGCTCCAGACCTCAACGGTGGAACTTAAAGAAAGCGGACTGGAGAAAATTCGAGGAAAATATGGAAGTATGCGTGCCAAGGAATGCTGATGGCTGTGGTCTCTCGGTGGAGCAGTTTACATCGATGCGTACTCAGTCCGCTGATTCCTCCATTCCACGAACTTCTGGTGCTCCACGGCGCTCACCAGTTCCATGGTGGTCAACAGAATGCCGTGACGCTATACGCGTACGTAAGCGAGCATTTCAAACATTTAACAGAAATTGCGACAGGGCGAACTTGATTGCATTTCAAAAGGCACGAGCCGTAGCACGTCGAATTATACGGGAAGCCAAGCAAAGGTCATGGAAGGAATATGTATCTAGTATTAACCGATTTACCCCAACGACCCAAGTATGGTCCCGTATTAAACGCATTGATGGCCAGTATAATGCGGTGCGCCTTCCCGTACTACATGTGGCTGGAGTGAACGTGACCCGCCCAGCTGAGGTTGCTGAGGAAATAGTCCGGGCTTTATCAGCTCGCAGTGGAGATGGGAATTATCACCAGGAATTTCTCCGCAAAAAGACGAAATCAGAAGATAAGCCAATTGATTTTTCCTCGCCTGATGATTTGTGCTATAACGAACCATTTAGTGTTCATGAGCTGCGTTCCGCGATCGGATGCCTAAAGAGCGTGGCAGAAGGAGCTAGTGGGTTTCACAATGACATGTTAAAACACCTACCTTTGCGAGTACTTGATGCACTTTTGGTGTCGTTTAACACGCGCCCTGGAGGGCCTCTGAGGATTACGCGCACTGGAGGTGGGGCGGATTCCGAACCCCCCCCCTAAGATCTCGGCTCCTGGTAAAGTTGGAGGAACGAAATTCGCAGGGTGGTTGGGCACGGTAGTGAACTCTATTGTGTGCAATTTTTGTGACCTTAGGTCGATATCTTCAAGGTCAAATGAGGTCAGATTGGCAAAATTTTCCGGTTTTGCGTGGCTTGGCTTGTCATCGTTATGGATCGCTGTGGTTGTGTTTAAATGCTCAAAAATGGGCATCAATGATGTTTTGGGCATTACTAATGATGCAATGCAGATGCTAGACCCAACATTTGACCTCAGGTCACCTATATAGCACCACTTTATCAGGTCAGTTACCTGTTCCAGTTACCGGAACCGGCCGCCCGCCCGACTGCTCCGTCGAGCAGCTCGGAGCAATCGGCTTCGTGAAGAAGGGAGTAAAGTACATGAATAAAGTATGGAAACGCAATGACAAACAGTACAAATGACAACCAGTAGTGCATTTATGGCAACATTCCAGTTGATCAAGTTTGGTTCCATTAACCTGTCATGAACATGACCTGACTTGACCTTGGTGACCTAACATGACCTTGAAACTATACAGCATATCAATATGCATCAAACAAGTCGCTAGTGTTGCCTAGAACACTTCCCTTTTGTCAGTATACTGGAAGCGCATCAGCGCCGAATTTTTTGGTCTGGCGCGATAACATTTTTTGATTTTAGCGGCCCCTAACTTGAAAAATTATCGGCCGATTTCCATTGTTCTTACTTTAAACGACGCGCTGTTCATTTTTAAGCAGGTACACCGGAAATCGCGTATATCGACCGGTAAAATCTGCAGTTATTTGCGAAAAACCGGAGGGGTGGGCGGATTTCGCCCCCCCCCTCCAGTGCGCGTGTTAATAGGGTATGGGAGGAGGGCTACTTTCCTGATCCTTGGCGTGAAGCCATAGTGGTCCCGGTTCTGAAACCGGGAAAGAGTGGTCTTGACCCATTGCACTACCGGCCGATTTCCCTGACATCGTGTCTCTGCAAACTCCTGGAGAAAATGGTCAACGTGCGACTCACCTGGTTTCTGGAAACGCAGGATTTTTTTACTAACGCACAGTGTGGTTTTAGGAAGCATCGTTGCACAACGGATCATCGTTTAGCACTTGACACCGCCATTCGAGTCGCTTTTAAACGCCGACAACATGTGGGAACTATCTTTTTCGACATAGAAGGAGCCTATGATGCAACCTGGCGACATGGAATCTTGCTAAAGGCTAGGAAGTGTGGAATCCGTGGGAACTTGGGAGTTTTTCTCCAGGAATTTCCCAAGGATCGTTTCTTCCGCGTCCGGGTAGGACACGAGCTTTCCCATCGTTTCCACCAAATCAATGGAATTCCACAGGGCAGTGTGCTGAGTGTTGCCTTATTTGCATTGTTCATAAATGATATTGGGGATTCACTACCGCGTGGCATGGACGATCGTTGTTCGTGGACGACTTTGCTATATGGTTTTCTGGCGCGAATACATCATCGCTAACACGGCAGTTACAGCTTGCGGTGAACCACCTCCAAAGATGGGGTATTGCAAATTAACTCTGCTTCTCCAGAAACAAAACTGTTGCAATGCACTTCTGTGGTAGACGGTGCTCCCAAGAACTTAACACGAAGCTGTATGACTTGTCTATTAGGGTGTGTCACCAATCGCAGTGCAAGGTGCCCCTATGATTTTATCATGCCCTGTCCATATAGAAACAGCGTGGCACTATTCATTCCCTCTGAATTTTAACCCCCATCTAGCTCCAAGCGAGAGAAGTTCGGCCGATCTGCTAACACTAGCGACACTAGCGCCACCATAGCGGGCAAACCGTGAACTAGCGAGCAGTTGCTGTTCGCAGCGCTCGCATCCACTTCTCACTGACAAATAAGTCTTGTTTGATTCTCTGTTTGGTTTATTGAAGAAAGTATATCAATACTAGGCTCAGATTTACACAACTTACGTAGCAATAATTTGCTTCAGACGGAATCGAATGGGGATAGGGAGGGCTGCAGCAGGAGGTGGCTTCTCATATCGGACCAGACAAGACATTTGCTTTGCATTCCTTAAAAATGCCGCGTCTTAGATACAATGCCAACAAGACAAGCTTTCTTCAACCACAACACAATACTCTGTGCCATATCTGACATGCAAAGCAATCATCTGGCGACTTTCTCCCTACAGAAACGATTTTTTGCTGATGACCGCGGGCAGCTGCTGCCGGTGCCTGAGGCGGCTGCAGATGTAGCCATGCCGTTGTTCTTCTCCCACCACCGCCCGCGCCGCGTCAGTAACCACTTTGACGGTACGTTCCACAGCTACAGTGTGCACCGGGAAGGCGCCCACGGTCAGCGGTGCAACCCGAATGCCGTCCAGCTCTGAATCGTTCAGGTCCATGGTGAGCGGCGGTTCGGTGAGAAGCGCAGCGTTCCAGTCCAGCATTTCGGTGAAATTTACGGCATTGAAGTTCACCGCTGGGAGTACGAATGGCCGGACCTCCCCCTGAGGCTGCTGTCGACACTGCTGGATGACCTGCACTGCGCGGGTGCGGAGTTCCGGGTCTTGGTCGGTCACCATAGCCAGCAGTATCGCTTCTGGATGGCACCAGTAGCTGTTACGCTGGATGACAGGCTTCACTGTGTCCTGCAGTTGTTGAGGCAATGTGCGTAGTAGCTCCAAGCTGAACATCATGTTCTTCGCGCCGCTACTACATTCGCTGTGTTTCCGGATGTGGAACCACACTGGCACGTAGTGGCCCACTAGACACTTTATGATATCGCAGAGTTGAGGTGATGGTGACGCGGTTGCGACGTACAGGCGGAGTAGCCTTGCAGCCAGAGTGAGCCATCTGTGAAGCAAGAATGTGTTCAGAAACATATTTTATTGCTGTTATTTAGGTAACTCGTGTATGAATGGTTTACTGGTAGACAAACAAGTTTTTTTTTAAAGAGCACCGTTTGCGATAAATATGCATGAAATACGAGAAAGAGGCGAAGTAAACTGTTCTTACTGTCAAATAACATTGATTTTTTTACTCGTTTATCACATTGAAGCCATGTTTCAAAAGCAAAAGAACCGTCTAACAATTACCGTCTACACGCCACTAAAAAGATCATAACCGGCACATACCTGGCGTGGTTAACTGGCCCAATCCGTTTCCTTGCGTCCTCTTCTGCGAGGTGGCCAGTTTGTATTGCGACAGCGAGCCGATGTAGCAGCAGTTGATCCGCGCTGAGCTCGGCTTCTGCAGCTGCTGGGAGATCAGAGACGTGACCGGCGATTGGATTGAACTGGACAGGCGGTAGTGCATGTACCTCGGCAGTCACAGCCTTGCCGAGAGGTCCAGTGAATGATTTAGGACCAGTGGTTTTTCCATCATATTTCCGAAACACCTCGCGTAGGTTCAGCTCATTGGAATGCAGCTGGCACACGAACCAGTGCACGGGATGTTCCGTGAGAACTTCGAAAAGGCGGCAAACGCCGCCCGCAGAACCGGTGTTGACGGCAGCGCCGTCGCAGCCGAGAACCCTGATGGCGCCTCCGCATTCGGCGGCGATGTCGACCAGCTCCTGCACTTGATCTTTAGCGCGTCCCGACGATGGGGTGAAATGAGTCACGTATTCTCCCCCAGGCTCAGCTACGACGGCAATGTGCTCTTCAGAACACTCTGTGGATCGGCCGGTGTTAGTGTGGGGATCCTTTCGCCCGTCGAAATACAGAGACTGCAAGGCACTGCCATGCCTCTTGTCGGACCTGGCCTCAGCCGAGGTTCGTCGCACCCTGACTCTCTCCCGCCAAACCTTTTTAGGGTCCAGCAGCAGTGTGGGATTTTCAGAAGAGGCCCTTCCGATGTCCAGCTGGAAAGCATTAATGACGGCAGCTACCGACCGGTTTGATAGGCCGAACCTGTCTGCAGCCAGCGCTGTATTTGTCAGCGTGTCACAATTTGCGACAAGCGGTTCGCCCGCCCAGACAGTTGCACTGTCTGACTGACTGCCACTGGAAAAGTCAACTGAATCATGGGAGCTCTGATCGCCCATTGCGACGTCCGGCGTGTCAGACTGTCCGGCCTCGTTGCGACCGCTCTGGCTGTCATCACTGGGACCAGCGAGGCTCCCCGGTTGTAGCTGTCCCTCAGCTTGCCGTTGTCTCAGCCTTCTAGAAGTTGCAGTTTTACGTCGGGCACTTTCCCTGCGGTCGATGCCTCCCAGGAGCATCTTACGAGAGCGCCTCTGGTCTCTGAGAAAGCTGATCTCTTTTTCGGGCACTTTTCTTTCCCGAGGACATCTGCAATGGCGCAGATCTTTACATCGACATAGAGCTATGTCAAACAGCCTTCCGAAATAGCTTCGAGCTTTCTCCGACGCCGAGCTTTTGGCTTCACGGTCCACCGTTTTGGTTTTATTGAGCTTCTTATACTGGCTGTAGCAGGCAGCGACCTTTCGCTGCACACCTTTTAACTGCATCGACGGGATGCCTTCGTCGTTCCAAATTTTCAATACCCGCTCAGCGACCGGCTTAAATATTTCAGCTGACAGCACTTTCGATCTCAAGTTGGGTTTTTGGCCATGTAATAGCCTAACATAGTTGATGACATCTTTGTTAGCGGGAAACTGATTGGCAGGTAGGTTCTTCGGAGGTCCGAGGCTGAAGTGTTTTGCCTGGCTTCGAAGGGACATCCTGAATGACGGATCAGGATCTGCAAATGACAGAAACTGGGATTAAAAAATGTATTCTAGTCATACGTTGTTCAATTATGAACGATTAACTAGCCGAGAGTTTCGAGGGTCTTCAGTGGCGGATGGATAAAATGCCCCATCGAGATGATGCCTCATAAGACATTATAGTTTCTAACACTAGAAAAAATCACCAACTGTAGGTATAGTTCCAGTCTCAATTCAAGAACTCAGGACTGCAATGCAGGGGAATGGGTCGGATGTCTTCACTCAGCGGGAATGTCATAGGTACTCCCAACAAAACTCAAAAATGTTACAGCCTGTACTTAGTTATTTGACCTTATAAGTTATTACAGACTCAAACGCCGCAACGCTGGTCTGCGCTAGTCATATTTCACAAATCAGTGACGAATTGAAAATAGAACGCTGGCAACCACGCAGTTCGGTAGAGACGGCGGACGCGGAGAGGGGCAGAGGGGGCAGTTCCCCTCCCCCAAATTTCCGACGAAGGACATTGGGGTACCGTGTCAGGCGACGGGCGCCTAAACCGAAATGCACTAAATTCGTTTTTTCTCGTTGTTTGTACCTAAGGGCGCCTTTCGGTAGACGGGTATGGGTGCGTCCTGAATTTCCCTACCCCTCAACCTAAAATGCCTTCGGCAGCCGCTGAGTTTGGAAGCCCTTAATTAACACCCTCTCCCCCACCCCACCCCACCCCTGAACACAAAACTAACCAATCGTTGAACTGACCTGTAAAAGACGGCACAGCGCACTCCGCCTCGCTCTGAGTCACTCAGCCGACTCCCACGCTCTCCGCCCGGCTGCGACCCTGTCTGGTAGGCAGCTACTCAACACCGCGAGATCAGGATCCACTTTCGTCAGTGTCATTTAACGTCAGTGTCATTTAACATCAGTGGTGCCAGTAGCGGATAACGCGAGCGAATCCTGTGCGATATCTGAGCCGGCTAGCACGCAGCCGCCGGTCGGAGCCAGACAATGGGGCTGCGTGCTGCTGCCTCAGATGACAGCTCTCTTGCGTCAAGCATTGGACCGAGCGAGGTGGGAACCTTCCGGATCAGGTGCCGAGAGACGGGATGCTCGATGACTCATTGTACGTATGTTTGGCAGCCACCGATAACATGGGTCTTGTTGCGAATCACGTGGGACTGCGGCGGTCCTGCGAATAGTGATTGCTTGTGCTCGGTAAGAGTGAGTTAAATACCTAGTTAAGAATGGGGTTAGATCAATATCAATCGTTTATTATGTGTTCCTTCGATGGCTTAGTCGACGAGGAGTCGGTACACGGTCAAATATTTCAGTTTTGTGACCTGGCGAGTGAAAGAGGCTCTGGAAACGATTGGGTGTCATTAGTTCATACGCTCTCCGCTATGGTGGCGCTAGTGTCGCTAGTGTTAGCAGATCGGCCGAACTTCTCTCGCTTGGAGCTAGATGGGGGTTAAAATTCAGAGGGAATGAATAGTGCCACGCTGTTTCTATATGGACAGGGCATGATAAAATCATAGGGGCACCTTGCATCGGTAAAAAAGTGCCTGAAGTGACACACCCTATTGTCTATTCTTGTTCACCGAAAATAAAAATTTATCGGGGTGCAGTTTGACAGTCGTTTGACGTACAAACAACATCTTAGAACACTGAGAGAAAAATGTTTTAAATCACTAAACTTATTGAAGTGCATATCACGAACCTCGTATGGCGGGGATCGTAAAACACTGACGATGCTGTACCGGTAGGTGATTCGATCCAAGCTGGATTATGCATGCTATGTGTATGACAGCGCCTGCACTACCAATAAGCGTGTCCTCGACACTGTACACCATGCTGCATTACGCATCATTACCGGAGCTTTCCGAACCTCACCAATCGTTAGCTTGCTGGCAGAAGCCAACGAACCACCTCTGGCACTAAGACGGGAAATGCTTGGCATACGGTACGCCTGTAAATTGCGTCAGTTTCCCACCCACCCCACGTACCCAGCGGTGTTTTCGCGACACATGTTGACACTGTTCCGCAGTAGGCAACGTGGGACGGTCTTACCTTTCTGTGTACGTATCCGTAAGCTCCTTCAGGAGAGCAGAACGAGAGTATCTAGAGTGGCGTGCATGGAGCAGCAATCGATACCCCCGTTGACTCTGGTGTCTCCTGCAGTTGATCTGACACTTGCAGCGACGCCTAAGGGCAATGTTTCACCTGAGCTGCTTCGGATAAAAACTTTGGAGCATCTGGAAACGTTTGAAGGATGCACACGCATTTTCACAGATGGGTCGAAGGGTGACCATGGAGTAGTACGTGCGTTTGTGTGCGGTTCCTCTGTCAGATGTTTTACTTTACCTAGATATGCCTCGGTGTACAGTTCAGAGCGCGTTGCAATCATCAAAGCGCTTTCCTACGTCGAGATCTCGCGAAATGTTGATTATGTCATCTTATCTGATTCCCTCAGTAGCCTTTTGGCACTGACTGGATTCTACCCATCTGACCCATTACTCCTTGATATTCTTACTCGTCTGACTGCTATACATCAAGATGGGAAGACTGTTCACTTGTGCTGGATCCCCAGCCATGTGGGTGTATTTGGAAATGAACGCGCCGATTCTGCAGCGAAATGGGCTGCCCGGAGACCACAAACGCGTGTTTTTACACTGCCAGCCAGAGACCATCTTCCCAGAATATATTCGTTTATGAAGACCAAGTGGCAGAGTAGTTGGAGCGCGCAGACCAACAATAAGCTTCACGCGATAAAACCACACCTTGGAGACTGGCCATCGTGCTACCGCAGATCCAGAAGTGACGAGGTGACGCTGTGCAGACTACGCCTCGGCCACACACATGCTACACACCAATACCTTATCTGCGACGGCGGGAGACCCCAGTGTCCCCGCTGTTTAGGAAGCCTGACCGTACGTCATGTACTTTTCTCGTGCGATCAGTTCTCAACAGAACGAAGGTTGTTCTATGGAAATAATACACGGCTCAACACATATAGTGATGCCCTGGCTGATGACTCGGACATAGTTCATTCTGGGAACATATTCCGCTTTCTGAAAGCGATGAGTTTTCGGGCCATCTACTCACCCCGGTAGCACCTGTCCGCATAACTAACTGAAACGCTGAACTAAAAGTTATGGGCGCTAAATGATCACACTTTGGTCGAAGCGCCCTTAAACTCAAATAACTAACTAACAGCCATCGCCCACGGAACATGGGTGAGGTAGAGCAATCAGCCTGTTGGCAGACTGCGCCTCCTACAGCCATCGCCCACGGTACGTGGGTGAGGTATAGCAATCAGCCTGTTGGCAGACTGCGCCTCCCCCTACAGCCACCGCCCGCGGTACGTGGGTGAGGTATAGCAATCAACCTGTTGGCAGACTGCGCCTCCCCCTACAGCCACCGCCCGCGGTACGTGGGTTAGGTATAGCAATCAGCCTGTTGGCAGACTGCGCCTCCCCTACAGCTACCGCCCGCGGTACGTGGGTGAGGTATAGCAATCAGCCTGTTGGCAGACTGCGCCTTCTCCTACAGCCACCTCCCGCGGTACGTGGGTCAGGTATAGCAATCAGCCTGTTGGCAGACAGCGCCTCCCCTACAGCCACCGCCCGCGGTACGTGGGTGATGTCTGGCAGGTGTGTCGTGTGCAAACGTCCGCCGACTCTGCCACCGCCCACTTTGACGGATGTGTCAAGTATGTCGGGTGTGTCCGGTCACGTCGGCTGCCACAGATGTCGAGGTCTACTGCGTCTAGCTGTATGTCCCGTTCGCCAGGTCCCGTTGTGTGCCCAGCCTGTGGTGTCCCGTTTCGTGTTTTGCTCGAACTTATGATATGATCAGTGACCATTATCAGATCGGTGGCTTGGTATGTATGCTGCGAACTGCGACTGGGGACACAGACTGTGCAGAACGTGTGTCCCAGACATATTGTGCCGTACCTCTAACTACGAGCAGTGGGGAGGCGGTGCGATGTGTGATCTCCAGCCTCGTCTGACCTGAGGTTGCTGCCGGTTCCAGACGGAGGCCAGCGTGTCCAGCTCAGCAGATGTCGCCAGCCCGCACGAGGCTGGCACCCTCTTCAGTTTGGACGAGAGTGACGAGGCTCCGACGTTCTGGGTGGTCGGGTGAGTATGCGCCGCCCGGTCGGTACTGAGCATAGCGCATCAGAGCAGACGCCGCCGTCTGTCGACTGGATGCGTGACGAATACTCTGGGGAGAAAATGACGCTCGCACTGCAGGATGTGCTGGCAACTGATTGTCACATTTTGGCTCGCCCACTAGAGAGCGGATCTTAGTGTCAAGTGCTTGCCTACTGTTATGAAGTGTCTGCCTACTGTTGTGAAGTGCCTGCCTACCGTTGTGAAGTGCTTGCCTACCGTTTGGAAGTGTCTGCCTACCGTTGCGCGAAAGCGCTACGTTGCGTGCTTGTGGTGTTTGTATCGGGAGGAAGCGAAGCCAATTCATATAAACTCTAGACCGGATCAGGGCTAAAGTTTGTCTTGCATGATTTGGCTCTGGTGGAAACGTAATTAAAAGGCGGCAGCTCTATATATCACATTTGTATTTATCTCTACCCATTAATAGGTAGGCAGGAGTGCTCTTCTATACCCGTGGGATCTAATTGCGTTAAATTCCGGGGATTAAATTAGGTCATGGCAGGCAAGTCAGGGTACGTCACGCCACGCCCCTCTCGTGTTTCACACTGGACAGATTCCGCCACCAGATATTAGTAAAAAGATTTTCCTGAAGCCCTCTCGGACAAATAGCAAAGCAAGTAACGTCGTCGAGGGCTCCAGGAAAGACTGTGTTTGGGTGTTAATAGGGAACGCAATATTTTTGTTTTAAACCCTAGTCCTGCAATTTGTTCTCAACTATGGCTACACTAAATAGAATACCAAGAAACGACAGGAAAACACGATGCAAGAAAAGAAAATATCAGAATAAAACAAGCACATCATCATGCATAGCACATCATTGTCGCTAACGTTCATTGCAGAAGTTTATATTATCTATTAATGTATTGCATGACATGTTTTGTAATTGATTTCCTAGGTGCATCTTCAATTCTACGGAAGTGGGAGCAGATTATGTTATTCGAGACTGTTGGTGCAATAAAGCGTCATGAAAACATCCTATAATTGATGCGGAGACAGGTATTGGAATGTGTTGTCTAACGCTGGAGCCACCTTGCTGATGTAAATATTTTTGGAAAGGTTAAATTATATGTATATATATATATATATATATACGAAATAAATAATATATGAAATGAATAATATCGAAATTAAATTAAATTATGTCGTAGATACTTGGCACCAACTATTGCGAGCGAAAATTCGTGTGACAGTTAAGTGATGTCTGGTTAAATCTCAATGTTCTCTCGTTACCAGGATTCAACGCTAGCTTCTAGTATTTCAGTCGTTCGTCTGACCGTCCTAACTGTATCGATTGGCCGGGCTGATGGTTGAGCAATGCGGCGAACACTCGATCAATAATTTCAACCGTTTCCACGAAGGTAAACACCAGCGCGTGCCTTCTAAGGTTCTAGCCTCCAAATCGCCAGGCACCTATGACGGACAACCGTCCAGCGTATGCACGTCTGCTCACGGGCCTGTATCGCCGTGGGAGAATGTGACGGCCGGACACAGGTCTGTGTCGCCGGGGGAGATACTGACGGTCGGAGACAGGTCTGTGTCGCTGGGGAGAGTGTGACGACCGGAGACAGGTCTGTGTCGCCGGGGGAGAGTGTGACGACCGGAGACAGGTCTTTGTCGCCGGGGGAGAGTGTGACGACCGGAGACAGGTCTTTGTCGCCGGAGGAGGGAGTGACGACTGGAGACAGGTATGTGTCGCCGGGGGAGAGTGTGTGACGACCGGAGACAGGTCTGTGTCGCCGGGGGAGAGTGTGACAGCCGGAGACAGGTCTGTGTCGCCGGGGGAGATACTGACGGTCGGAGACAGGTCTGTATCGCCGTGGGAGAATGTGACGGCCGGAGACAGGTCTGTGTCGCCGGGGGAGATACTGACGGCCGGAGACAGGTCTGTGTCGCCGGGGGAGAGTGTGACGGCCGGAGACAGGTCTGTGTCGCCGGGGGAGATACTGACGGCCGGAGACAGGTCTGTGTCGCCCGGGGAGAGTGCTGACGGCCGGAGACAGGTCTGTGTCGCCGGGGGAGATACTGACGGCCGGAGACAGGTCTGTGTCGCCGGGGGAGATACTGACGGTCGGAGACAGGTCTGTGTCGCCGGGGGAGATACTGACGGCCGGAGACAGGTCTGTGTCGCCGGGGGAGATACTGACGGTCGGAGACAGGTCTGTGTCGCCGGGGGAGAGTGTGACGGCCGGAGACAGGTCTGTGTCGCCGGGGGAGAGTGTGACGGCCGGAGACAGGTCTGTGTCGCCGGGGGAGATACTGACGGCCGGAGACAGGTCTGTGTCGCCGGGGAGATGACGGCCGGAGACAGGTCTGTGTCGCCGGGGAGATATGACGGCCGGAGACAGGTCTGTGTCGCCGGGGGAGAGTGTGACGGCCGGAGACAGGTCTGTGTCGCCGGGGGAGAGTGAGGCCGGAGACAGGTCTGTGTCGCCGGGGGAGATACTGACGGCCGGAGACAGGCGTTGCCAGGAGTGGCTGCGCCTTGACGGAAGGATGACTGAGCGCAGGCCAGGTCGCAGCGAGGTGCAAGCGTGATCAGTGGTGAGCCGCTTTGTTGTCCGGAAGCTTCGCCCCTGTCGCTCACTCTGCGTTGTCCGCACCCGTTGATCTCCGTGTTGTGTTTTGCGTTCCAAAGCCGGGCACTGGTGCCAGCACAGACTTGACGCAGCCTCGTGTTTCAGCCGACAGCTGTCGGCGGCGCGACAGCTGTTCGTATGTGTGCCGGGCTGCACGCCGCCCAACATGTTGGAGCTGGCGTTCGCGCTGTCGCACGGCACGGGGCCGCACTGACGCGCGCTGCTCGGGCCCAGCCGGCTGGCACGCCCGGCGCCAGCGCTCCAGCCGGACGGCATCCTCAGGCGGTACACGGTCGGCCCAGATATGTCAGGGGACGAGTGGTCTAGGGGGTAAGATGCTCGTCTCACAATCGAAAGGTTGTGGGTTCGAGTCTCACCTGTCGCTACTCTCCGCCCGCGACCAGTCTGCGTGAGAGATTTGGCGACGCTACATGACTCAACGGTCGACGTGTCGTAAAACCAATAACCAACCAATAACCAACCAGATATGTCACGGTGTCGACCTCGTGTGGTGTGCGCGCGGCTGGCATCGGCCCACCACCTGCCCAGAATGTCACCCTGAGCGGCCACCTGCTCAGCCGTGGTGTCAGACGTGAGGTCACCCTGAGCGGCCACCTGCCCAGCCGTGGTGTCAGACGTGAGGTCACCCTGAGCGGCCACCTGCCCAGCCGTGGTGTCAGACGTGAGGTCACCCTGAGCGGCCACCTGCTCAGCCGTGGTGTCAGACGTGAGGTCACCCTGAGCGGCCACCTGCTCAACCGTGGTGCCAGACGTGAGGTCACCCTGAGCGGCCACCTGCTCAACCGTGGTGCCAGACGTGAGGTCAGTGTGTGGCCGTCAGTTGGTGGCCGCTGTCGCGACCTCTCGCCCTCGTGCGGGCGCGGGCGTGTCACACAGTGGCGGCGCCACTTGTCACCTCTGGCAGCGTCCGGACTCCTTCGAGCGCTTCTTCGCAGGCGCCTTTTGTCGCTCAGGCTGGGGTTCGTAGTGCAGTGCGCATTATCGAGCTCTGAAGAATTGTGGAGATGTGTCCTGCATTCAGCGTTTGTAAGTTGGGAGGTGACGAATTGCTGCTTCATGTCTGTCAACGGCTGGGCTGGTTCACGTATTATGCGTGATCTGGTGTGTAGACACCTTTTACTGTGTCTTGCATACGGGTTTATTGCACAGTGTCATATATCCGTCCGATTTCAAGCGCACGGTCCGTGAGTTGCGTGGAATACACTGTTATGCTCAGAATGTGTTTGACGACCCCGTATTGGCCAGCAATGCGGCCGTCCTGTTCAAACTCTTCCGGCGCCAGAAGTGTTCGCAGGTGCAATGTTATGGAAGATTCGATCGCAGATCCTGTCACCGGGCTGCTTAGGGAAACTGGAAGTTTGGGCTGTAGATGTGGCAACGTGGTGCTGCATCGCCTCGAAGCGCCATGTACTAGACGAATGCCGCCAGTAAGCGTGTCAAGTTCACACACCACACACCTAACCAGGCGGAAGTCACTAAAGCGTCATGTGCTAGGCGAATGCGACTAGTAATCGTACCAAGTCCACACCACACACTTAACCAGGTGGACGCCACCCTCGGTGTGTTCGGATTCAGTCGCTGTGTCTAACGCAGTGGGTGTTCCAAGCTCAAATGCAAGCGTACCAAATCAGCAGGGACGGCACTTGATCCTGAAAGCGTTACAAGGAAGCAAATGCATTTGGCATTGTGTGGGAAAGTTTGTAGTGTTCGGTGAGGTATTTGCAAGTCCATGCCCCCATTCCCCCCCCCCCCCCCCCACACATCAACATGGCGTTAATGCGTGAAGTCGAGACACGTGGTAGCGGTGCAATGGTCCACCCTCATCACTGTTGATCATGGCTGTGTTCAGAGGCGATAACTCTTCCGCTGGAAACTAAGGATAAAAGGATAAACACTCAATAGAGCATCAGGCCTTATCCCCACCATGGGTGGAGAATGCGGTATGACAGATATGGCCATGGCCACACCAACTTTCTGTGGCAACATTTATTTTTGGAAAGGCAATTCGATTAATTTGATCATTTGGTCAAATTTGAACTGTGGCCTGGAAAGGGACGTGGCGAAGAATGTTCCACTGAGGGGCCCGGATTATCCCGACGAAGAATGTTCCACTGAGGGGCCCGGATTATCCCGACGAAGAATGTTCCACTGAGGGGCCCGGATTATCCCGACGAGTTTTTAACTCTAGATGTCGAACACTTCGAAAACAAAGGATTATTTGTTCTTTAGAAAGTTGACGCCTTTCATCCTCAGAAGGGGCCAGATTGTCGGATCCCTTCCCTCCTCAAATTGTAAGTAAACGTGGCACTGTTGGATCAATGCCATAGACAAGGAATGCGGACCACCTTAGCATGCATCTCGCTGCAGAATGTCAAAGCTTCCTTGGAAAAATGTCGATCTAGTATTCTGTAACACTTGTAAGAACTCGCGGACTGGTACGGGCCTGTACGCATTGGAAAGAATTAACGCCTGTTCGTAAGCGTCCATATACGTTTATAGGCGCCTGTAGAAGTTCGTAAGAGTCCTCGAACGTTCGTAAGGGCCCGTAGACGGTCGAAGGGACCAGTGGAGGCTTGCAAGGGCCATTAGAAGTTCGTAATGGTTCGTACGCGCCTGTGAGGGCCCGTGAGCTCCGTAATGACCCGTGTGCGTTAAGAGCCTGTAGACGTTCATAAGGATCAGAAACGTTCGTAAAAGTGTATACGTTCTTAGGGGTCTGACACCAGCCATAAAACGTGCTGTCTATTTTTCCATCTCAGCCGTGGCGACCCCGTAGGGCGCAGAGGATTACGTGCGGGCCCCCCGCGCTGGGGGCCCGTCGGAGATGAGATAGCAACCGCCCGCACCGCCCTTCCCCCTCGGCTACATCCCTGTATCAGGACACCAGATTTGGCTTACCTGGAGGCCACTGATGATTTTACAGGTCAGGTCAAGCACAGTATGCTTGAGTCTCAGCTGGACTGCAGTATTTCCCCGAAGTTACCGAATACAATGACGATGTTATACATAATGATATTGAATGCTTCAGGACCTCAACTAGGAACATTCTGAATACAAGGTCTAGCTGGGTCACGTGATGGAACGTGAGGTCAAATGAGTTCATGCCCTATGTGTGGAATGTGATGCACGATTGTGATCTAGAATATCATCGTTTAATACAACGAAGAATGGCTCTTACATGCTCCTGGGTTTTAGGCATTACGTGTAAAGGAAATATACGACCTTCAATATACCAGGAGGTGCTGAGTTGATATCAAAAGTAACGATAAAGGTTATATTTCATTACTCAACGTTTCGGCCAGGGGCCATCGTCAGGAGTGATGAAAATAGCTCCAGCTTAAAAAAAAATGAAAAAGGCACCCGGGAAAAAGCGTGCAAAAATACACGTGGAATGCAGAAAAGCCTCCTCAGTGGTACAGACACTCGCAGAAACTCCAAACAAGAAACAAACTATGTCAAGAAGGAATCCTCTGAGGAAGTCCGAGCCATGTGCACATATACATATCGATGCATACACTCACGCACATATATAGACATATATCCAATATAACGCGTAATACATACTATATATAATTTATGTTTATGTATATTTTATGTGATATACCAAGACGTCGTTTGCGTGTTTAGTTGCGGCCGTAGATTGCGTATATGTAGAGATTCGAGGATCTTCAGATCAGCGTTGTCCCTGGCTGTTGCTAAAATTTATACTTTGAAGTTTGTGCTAGTGTCGCTGTGTTCCATGTTAGAATGTTTGTCGATCATGTGTTCACCTAAAGGTGTGTATGCTCTCCGAAGTCTGGCATCTCCTAAGTCCTCATTGTGCCTATCCCTCATGCTACGTTTTGTTGCACCGACATAAAATGTTCCAAGACAGCGATTGCACGTTATTTTGTAAACTACGTTTTTTTTCGTGCGCATCTACCTTTGAGCCCGTTGATACAGGTGTGGCACGTTCTCCTACCAACTGGGCATGGCGGCATTTCCAGGGCTGAGCGGACCAGGTAAGATTTCAGCGTAGGTCCGCTAGTCCAGGCTACCCTAACATGGTTTAGGTGAGACGAACGGATGGCTGCGTTTACCTGTCGACATAGTTGGTCATCGACAAAAGGAAGTCTCATGCAAACATAGTTGGGATTGCTACCCGTACGATGCTGACGTTGCCTACCTATCCTATTACTGTTGTGAGGATGAACAGCACGAGCGGCGGAGTGTACCCGATGTGCTGGGTATCCGTTTTCCAAGAAAACAGTCGTCATCTTCGCAAGGCTCCGCTCGCATGAAATAGTATCGGAGGAGACTCGCGCTGCTCTCCTCATTTGGGATGTTAGAACGGCCTTTTTAGTGGCCATCGGGTTGGCCGAATCATAGTGCAAGATGATGGGGCTGCCATTGGTTTAAAGTACAGCTCGGTGGTGTAGCTCCCATCAGCCTGAAATACAAACAACGTATCAAGGAAAGGAATCGAACTGCTATGACCAGTGTGTTCTGAGGTAAACTTGATGCTGGAATGTTGTTGGTTAATTTCTGCAAGGAAGTCGAGCAGAGAGGCCAAGCCATGTGTCCAAACACCAAAAATATCGTCTATATACCTCATGTAGAGAGCTGGTTTCAAATCATACGAAGCTAAGAAGATCGACTCAAGGCGGTGCATAAAGGCAATCGCTAAAGGAGGTGCACATCGGTTACCCATAGCCATTCCTTTGGTCTGCTTGTACATGGAGTTACCGAAACGTATGAGGTTATTGCTGAAAATATGTGTTGGTAATTTCACACAGTCCTGTACACCAATCCCGAAAAGACAAATATCATCCAGATTGTCCTCGATTAGACGAATCACAGCATCTATTCCCTCCTTTATCGGAATGCTGCCATATACATTTTTCACGTCCATGGTGAAAACAATACTGCCTTCCGGAAGTTTGGTAGGACACGTTTCTTTCACCCTCTGCAGGTACGACTCCGAGTTTGTCAGATTGGCGGGAACCAACGCTAGTATCTGGACGATAATCTTACTCAAGAACCAAGATAACTTGTCTAGGGGGTCACCACTCGCCGACACTATAGGGCGCAGTGGAACCTGTAGTTTGTGGTTTTTGGGGAGCCCGTATAATTCCCAGTACGATAAAGCAGCTTCAATAATTATATTTATCATTGTTGGCTGACAAATGCACTAGTTCCATTCCTATATGAGTGATAGATTCCATTCAATTGGTAGATTTCCAGTATCGCTGCGGTTTGTTGACATGGCATATGATACCCAGATACTTTGAACAGATCATGAGTATTTGCAGCGCAAAGGAACTAAAGATCATCGCCGACCATCCATGGATGACAAGTCGTTGGCATTATAAGAATGCCGTGATCGTGCAGGCACATGTTTCTGTGACGTCATTTGACCTAATCTAGGCTGGCCGGACTGATCTAGGCTGGCCGGACGTCTATAATCTAGGCTGGCCGGACTGATCTAGGCTGGCCGGACGTCTATAATCTAGGCTGGCCGGACTGATCTAGGCTGGCCGGACGTCTATAATCTAGGGTGGCCGGACTGATCTAGGCTGGCCGGACGTCTATAATCTAGGCTGGCCGGACTGATCTAGGCTGGCCGGACGTCTATAATCTAGGCTGGCCGGCCTGATCTAGGCTGGCCGGACGTCTATAATCTAGGCTGGCCGGACTGATCTAGGCTGGCCGGACGTCTATAATCTAGGCTGGCCGGACGTCCAAATGTCCGCACAACATATCTGAGTACCCAGTCGTGGAGTAAGTGTTACATCTTTAGCTTTAGTAATCATTGCAATCGTGGGGAAAGCAAACGGGGGAAATGACCCCTGACATTCGCGGATCAACACGTGCACTGGAATGCGGTGGGGGCTTTGATCCGTTACTTTCTCCGACACTTTGCAAATATCCCCAAAAACCAAGAAACCTACAGATGTGATTCTTCGTTTAACTTCAGATATGGACCCAGCTCGACGTTTAACAATTACAAATTGGTTGGATATTTTGCAAGTTTCTGACGTACAAAGTCAAGCGTGCCGGACGAAATGGTGTGTGGAAAATGACGGTGAGGCATGCTAAGCATGTCGGAGGAACACTTATAAAACTAACACCTGTGTGCTGTGCTATATTCCTCACCAAACGTGCACATTAGTTATGCCAATGACGCCAAAACGCACGAAAAAAAATGGCGTAGTACATGATAGCTGGCCTCATTTGATCCAGGGCGAATTGACGTAGGATCACGAAATTCGAACACAGAGGTGTTTCCTACAGCCCTCAAGTCACCCTGCAGAAGTAGTGTTCCTAGCCTCCATAGCTGAGATCATATTATTAGCGCTTTTCGCTTTTTATGTCAGACGTATTCTTCTTCAACATCTTGCGAACATCTCTTAGACTGATGCTGAATTTAGTTTGCGCACTACCTGCCTGTAGCACTTCCCAGAAGTCATCTGCAGCTCGGGAAGTTTGTCGAATTCGCACTTCCGCTTCCAGGCAATTCTGGCTGTGTTGTATTGCTGTTTCATACAGCTACTGATCCGCTACGAAGAGGAACGGAAGATTCCAGCCCACACGTAATGGTTCACAGTGGGTTGTATCACAATTTCCGAAGTTTGTAGCAGTGTAACACGTGTACGCGAATTTTATTTGATACCGGGTGACCAATGGCAAATGCATTCCCACTGAGGAAATAGAACATCATACTGTTGCATGCGCAGTCGTATGATCATATAATGTCATTGGGCGGTCCATAAAACACACATTTGTATCGAGGCATCGTGAGCAAAAACGCAGACGTCCCATTTGTGTTAATTTGTATTGCTCGTCTGTTCATTCCCGCAACTTCTGGCGGGCACAATCTGTAATTTGTAGTATGTCGGTGTATTTGCCTTTCGCCTCCTCCATATCATGTTTTGCTTTGTCTTTCACTCATTCACTCATTTACTCGGACGCTCATTCAGTTGCCATTCTACTCTTGGATATAATAAAATATTTTCAGAGTGCAATTATGATGAATAAAAATTTTGCTTCAGGTAAGCGATTGAGGAACAGCTGACATTCTGCTCTGGTGTAGAGAAGAACATTTTAAAGCGCAATTGTGATGAATAAAACTGTATGTTTCGGAAAGCCATGACCATCAACTGAATGCCGGAGTTGAGAGCCGCTCATATAATCAGCGACGAACACTGGGAACGAATTCGAGCTGTTTGAAACCAGCCGACTCCTATGTGTTGTAAGCGCCGGACGGTCTCCGTCTCCAGACGAATGCAAGAGATGGTCGATAATGGTGAGTAGTTCTTCAGAAACTCGACACCCAGAAGGCCTGTTTCAACACAGCACCCTGTCGAATTCCCAAGGAAGTTGCTATATGGGGTTGTCTAGGGCCGAGAATACGAATCTGAACTTTTTAGGCCCCTAGGTCTCACGGTTTTTACGTCACGATGACGTCATATACTTACTTTTTTCTGCTCATTGCAAATTTCAATGCGATATAACTCCGAGGTTTACCATTATTTTTCCATTCTGTAAAATGTTTTGTAAAGCAGACGTAGAATGGTATTGCATAATATTTTTTATGAATTTTTACATCCATGTTTTATTATTTTTTACATTATATATTTTATATAATGTCATTTTTCGAAAAATGTATAAGTGTCGATTTTCGAAAAACATCCATATTCTGATTCTCCGTGCAATTCTGTATACGAAACAATCAACGATAGAGTGGGCGCACTCTTGGGACACCGTCAGAAAAATCGCAAAAAACATACCACCTGATGTGCCTCCATTTGGAGTAGCGTTGTGAACAGCTGAGCGCGAGCGTGGCTGGTGGATCCAGTGAGGGTGGGGATTGGGCGGGGGTATGGGGGAGGAGCATGGGCGTCGCCACCGGGGGGTCAGGGGGGTCGGACCCCCCACTTTGAAAATTAGGGGGGTCGACCCCCAAAAAACAACCGGTCAACGATACAAACACCGGACATCCGACATCGCTTCCCCCCCCTCCCCCCCGGTCACAGCATTTTCCCTTAAAACTACCAGACTTTAACACACAACCGGTCAACAATACAATCACCAGACACCGAGCCGACATCGCTTCCCACCCCCCGGTCGAGAAGTCCTGGGCCTGGACTGGCCCCCCTAAACCGAGTGGCTAGATCCGTCCCTGGGACCGACCCCCAAATACAAATCCGTGGCGACGCCCTTGGGGAGGAGACCAGAGTTTCTGTCGGCTGCGTCAGTCGTGTACAATGAGTGGCATCTTTATGGGAAGAGGGACTGAGGGGGGGGTTCAGGGCACTGTACAGTGTAGAATGGTGTCCTTTGCGATATAATAGGATGCCCCACGCGACTGAACCGATAGAAATTCCGATTTCCTCTGGATTTTTATATTTAAGACATTCTCCGGGCTTCAAAGGAATGCGTCGGCGAAAGGTTTATTTTCGATTAACGACAGTTTTCACTAGTTTGAATGTTGAGGTCCGCGAAGTCGCACATGTGGCCACCTGAGTCGCGCTTCTGGGCCGAAAATAGTGGAAGCTCCTCGTGCCCTTCACAGGTTTTGCTGAAGCGAAACGCTGTGACAGCATTGTCGCTGTCTTCTCGATGTCCGCCTGGGAGACGTAGATGAATTCGATCCCTGTGGGACGAAATTTTCATCAGCTCCCTTGCAAGTATTTGTCATCCCGATCGCACAATCTTCGATCTTTTCAGCATTTCACATATGCAATATTTTTACGAGTATCTAGAAAACGGGTAAGAAATGCGCTACTTTCACTCGCCCTTTTCACGGGTGTCATAGTGAACGGACTATTTATTTGTTTATAAAGACCAGTTGTTGATCCTGGGTAACCAGTGAAGGCTTAGGTATATTGAGCTGATGTGCCCTGAATAGCCAAAATTCCGCGAAAATTAGAATCTGACAGAAAATTGCGAAAAATGGCGCTAGGTGGTGCTAATAAAAAATGATTTTTGCAATTAGGAACAGTACCTGATATGTGTGTCGAGCAGAAGTTAAACATAGCTTCCGGGGTCAATAGCTGGTCTCCGTCTGGCCGCTGAATGCTTGCCCTTGCCGTCAGGCGTTTCACGGTCCCACCTACGCCGTCGCACGGACCTTTTCCATGGCAGGTGGCAAAATAATGCCACTCGCAGTCAACGTTGAAGTCCTGTTTGTGCAGGCACATGTTCCTTATATTATGTTTATTCTTGTATTGTGCTGCACAGCCGTCTGTAAAGTAATGCACCTTTCTGACATTTTCATTCTCGGATTTCATCCGTTCCAGAACCTTTGTTTGGAACGCATAAACTGAGGCTGTATTGTGGTGCAGATCGTCACTTATGACGCAATAGCTTTTGGTTTGCAGCGACCCGTCTGGGACTCGCGTTGTAACGACGAATGGATGGACAGTGGCCTGTGCGTTCTCCCAATGGTAGCCTTGTACTGCATCTTGCACCAGAAAGGTGTAGTTTTCGGAAAAATCTCCCGAGATGATGGCCTCATCCTCGGGTAGTTGTCCTTTCAGAGCTTTTAGAAAGTCATTCTGTACGCGCGCTGTATAGTGGTGCCTGGTTAGCTTTGATATGGCATTAGTATTAGCCAGCCTTTGATAAAATCTTCAACGGTCTGCGTCATGTTTACCATCGTGGTTCGATCCGTGCTGATCCACTGTCTAAATTCCACTTCGTCAGTCTCTGCCAAACTCGGCATACTGGTCAGAAAATTCCTGAGCTCGTTGACTCCGGGACACTTGTCACATTGCCGAAACACACATTCTTCGTTTTCCACGGAGCAAACAACTTTCTTCATAAGATCAACGACAGACAAATCGTGACGTATGGCTTGAACCATCAATTTCGGGTTTTGATGATGAATGCATACGCAAACTGAATGCGTCCCGCTAGCGCCGGCTAGCACGCACCAAGGTGGTCGCAGACTAGCGAATGTGGAGTACCCAACAGGCTGAGGAATTTGCTCCTTGTATTGGGGGGGGGGGGGGAAGCGTCCCTGACGAGGGCGCCGGGTGAATCCGAGAGGGCGCCGCTCTCCGATCCTGGGGGGGGGGGCGTGGGAAGCGTGCCTGGCGAGGGCGCCGGGTGGATTCGAGAGGGCGCCGAGGCGATCCGAGAGGGCGCCTCCTGAATCAAAGGGGGGGGGGGGGCAAAAGACATGATGGCCCCCCCTTTCGGAGCCAAAGGGGGGCATGGCCCCGTTGCCCCCCCCTGCGGCCGCCAGTGCTTCTTTTACAACCGTTACAACTGAGCTCTATGTTTTACAAAGATATGCGTGACGTATGTGTAATATTAGTATATAGCACTGAAATTACCTGTGCGGATTGGCGTTTCTCCAACCGCCGACATAATACGGCGAAGATCGTCAGTGGCTTGTTGTCTGTCGGGAGAGACATCACTTGCTGGTCGTGAGGGTGACGACGATGACGATGTTTCGGCTTCAGCGGTATCCTGTGTCGAGCTCTGGGACCGACTATGCTGAGCACCTGATGTGCTGGGCTGTGAGGGATCTGCAATTTGCTGATCTTTCCACGGCACTTGCTTCCTGCATGTGGTGCAAAGGCTTGCCCCTGGATGCAACACACCTGTAATACTGGGATGTTTGTCGATGTATTCCTGGGTTAGTGGTCTCAAACCTGACCTCTTATGCTTTGGGTGTGAATTGAAAGGATTCGCACAAAATGTTGCCACTAACACCCTGTGTGCCATTCTTCATTCGCTTGCGAAGCCTCACCAATGTTACACACAGCACCGAAGGCTACTGACGACTAACTAGCATGTCAGACCCCAACAACGACGCCGCTACATCTCATCGTGCGAATCGCGTCTCCGTTGTCAAGACGCTCGTGTTTCCATGACGCTCGTATTACGTGCTATGCGGCATCGCCTAGACCAAGGGCGTCGCCACCGGGGGGGCAGGGGGGGCAGTCCCCCCCCCCCCCTGCCGTCAAACAGGGGGGGGGGGGGCCGCCCCAATGAAATTTGAGGAGGCCCCTATACGGAAATGCACAGAAAAAAGTGAGCAATGAGGCCGACGAGACACGAGAGGAGGCCTCCAAGACGTGAGAGGAGGCCCCTAATTTGAAGAAGGAGTCACCTAGGAGAGGATAGGAGGCCCCAGAAATCACGAGAGTGCCAACAATTGGCACGGAGACCACCAGGAATGCAAGGGATGCCCCCAGGATTGCAAAGGAGGCCCCCAGGATTCCAAAGGAGGCCTCCAGGATTACAAAGGAGGCCCACAGGATTGCAAAGAGGAGGACCCAAGGATTGCAAAGGAGGGCTCCATGTTACAAAGGAGGCCCCCATGATTGAAAAGGAGGCCCCCAAGATTGCAAAGGAGGCCCCCAGGGTTGCAAAGGAGGCCTCCAGGATTACAACGAGGCCCCCAGGATTGAAAAGGAGGCCCCCAGGATCGCAAAGGAGGCCCCCAGGATTGCAAAGGAGGCTCCCAGGTTTGCAAAGGAGGACTCAAGGATTGCAAAAGAGGCCCCCAGGAATGCAAAGCAGGCCCCCTGGATTGCAAAGGAGGCCTCCAGGATTACGAAGGAGGCCCACAGGATTGCAAAGAGGAGGCCCCAAGATTGCAAAGGAGGCCTCCATGATTACAAAGGAGGCCCCCATGATTGAGAAGGAGGCCCCCAAGATTGCAAAGGAGGCCCCCAGGGTTGCAAAGGAGGCCTCCATGATTACAAAGGAGGCCCCCTGGATTGAAAAGGAGGGCCCCAGGATTGCAAAGGAGGCCCCAGGATTACAAAGGAGGCCCTCAGGATTGCAAAGGAGGCCCCCAGGATTGCAAAGGAGGCCCCAGGATTCAAAGGAGGCCCTCCCGGATTGCAAAGGATTCCCCAGGATTGCAAAGGAGGCCCCCATGATTACAAAGGAGGACTCCAGGATTGCAAAGGAGGCCCTCAGGATTGCAAAGGAGGACATTAGGATTTGAAAGGAGGCCTCAGGATTGCAAAGGAGGCCCCATGATTACAAAGGAGGACTCCAGGATTGCAAAGGAGGCACCAGGATTGCAAAGGAGGCCCCCAAGATTACAAAAGAGGACTCCAGGATTGCAAAGGAGACCCCCAGGATTGCAAAAGGAGGCCTCCAGGATTGCAAAGGAGGCCCCAGGATTGCACAGGAGGCCCCTAGGATTACAAAGGAGGCCCTCAGGATTGCGAAGGAAGCCCACAGGATTGTAAAGGAGGCCCCCAGGATTGCAAAGGAGGCCCCATGATTGCAAAGGAGACCCCCATGATTGCAAAGGAGGCCCCCATGATTACAAAGGAGGCCCCCAGGATTGCAAAGGAGGCCCTCAGGATTGCAAAGGAGGCCCCCAGGATTGCAAAGTAGGCCCCAATACGGGAAGGGAGACCTCAGAAAATGAGAGAAGGCCCTAAGACGGAAGAGAAAGCCGGTGGATATGAGATGAGGTTTCGGAGACGTAAAAGCAGTCCCCGAAACGGGTAAGGTTCCACCAAGATAGAAAAGTATAATCCAGAAAAGTGGCAGGAAGCAGCTAATTCGGAAGAGGACGATATAAGATTGGAAAGAGACCCTATGATGCACGAGGAAGCCCCTAAAATAGGAGAGAATGGCCATTAGATAAGAGAGATGGCTCCCAGGCGAAAAAGAAGGCTTCAATACGGGTAAGAAGGTCCCCAGGAAATGACAAGGTAACTGAGATAGGAAAGGTTGCGTGTAATTTGGAAGAGAAGCCACCTAAGAGAGAACAGGAATCCACCAGGAGATAAGAGGCCAACCTTAAAATGGGAAAAGATAGAATCAAAACGCGGAACAGGAGGCCCCGAAGACGTGAGAGGAGGCCCCTAATTTGAAAAAGAAAGCCTCAAAAAGAAAAAAGGACGCCCCTGCCGGACTCGAGAGGAGTCCCTCGAGATGGAGTAGGAGGTCTCCAGGGCCGAATGAGGCCCCGACGACCGGAAGGAATTCCCAGGAAATGAGAGAAGGCCCTTAAAATGGGAGTGGTAGGTAGCAGGTATGGAAGGAGGCGAGGTTTCCAAAATTGAACATCCCTCAAGACGGGTAAGCTTTGCGAGGACAAAGGAGGAGGCCCACGAGGCGTGGCAGGAGGCCCCTAATTTAGCAAAGGATGCCCCTGGAACATGAGAGGAAGTCCCATGCCATGTTAAAGGGGCCCCAGGATGTGGGAGGAGGTCCTCCAAAACGGGAGAGGAGGACCATTGAATACGGAGGAGGGTAGGACGGACGAGAAGACGTCCAAAACCGGTAAAAAAAGCTCCAGGAAATGAGACGAGACCCCTAAGACGCGAGAGGATGTCTATAATTTGCTAGAAGCATCTGAAATGGCAGGAGTCGTGCCGGGGTACTTGAAAATCACGACATGGGCCCAAAAAGATCCGGCCGGGGCTCCTGAAAATCTCGCTAAGCCTATGGGTACCAAAAATTCACGCCCGGATCATGAAAATCACGCCAGGGGCACGATAAGTCGTACCGTTCCCCAACAGTATCATTTGGACACAAATGAAGCCGGGGCAACGAAAAACAATCCGGACATGGATAATCACTCTTGGGCCCCAACAATGACACCAAAAGCATCCAAAACGTATTGGACACCCACAAAGTGTCGAGATCGCTAAAACTCGCGCTAGGGATCCAAGCAAATGACGTCGGGACACAAAAGATTACATTGGACTAAAAAAGTCGCGTCGCAGCCTTCGAAAATCTCACTGGGGACTAAAAAAGTCGCGCCTGGACCCCAAAGGTTGCTGCTGCCCGAAAAATCAATTATCAATCAGAATGTCACTCTGCGCCCCAAAAAAATCGGGTCAAAGTCCCCGCAAAACCCGTTGGGCACTGGAAAAAAACGTGTCAGGGCACCGAAGAAAATCGCACCTGGAGACCGAAGAATCGTACCAGGACCCAAAAATATCACATAAGGACCTATATAAAAAATAGAACTCCTTCGGTGGCCGCAGTGACATATCAAAGGGGCAAATGGCCCCTCCCTCCTAAGAGGGATATGCTCCCAAGAATCGAGCCGAGGCCCCCAAAAGTCGCGCTGGGACCACAAAAATTCGCGTCGGTCCACCAGAATTCGCGTAGGGGCTCAAAGTAAATACGTCGGGCCCCAGAAAACTCGCTCCGAGGCACGAAAATCTGCAATAGGAACCGCCAAGATCGCGTTGGGGTCACAGCTAAGTACAACGCGCCCCGCAAACTCGAACCGGTCGCACCAAATTTCGCGCTCGGACCCACAATTCGGTAGTACCAAAAATTTCGCGCTCGGACCCATCGGTAGTACCAAAAGTTTGGTCTGGGCATCAAAAATTAACGTCGGGGCTGCCAACAATTGGCGTCTATGGCCCCACATAGGCACCGTGTGACCCCCAAAGTCCCATCGGTATCCGAAAAATAAAGCCGGAGCCCTCTAAAATCAGGAGGGATTGTAAAAAAAAGTCCGGGTCAGGACAATGGTTCTGGAGCACCGAACATGTCATCAGATGCCATGACAAATCGCGTACGGCATCGAAAAACATACCGGAGCTCGAAGAAAATCGAGGTGACATACCAAAACATGGCACCAGGGACTCGAAAAATCAGGCCGGGATTCGGAAGTTAAAGAAAATTCAGAAGAGATCCACAAAAATCGCGTTGAGCTCAGATAACTGGCGTTGGGTCCCGGAACCACGCGCCTGGGCGCGATCAGTCGCGCTGGGACCCAGAAAAATCGCACCGAAGCGTCAAAATCGTACTGGGGCCCCACAAATGTGCGTCAGAAGCCCCAAATAAACACAGCGGGACCCTAAGAGCACAACGGGGACCCAAAATGCGACTGGCCCTTCAAAGCGCAGTCTCGTAAAAAGCGGCAGGGTCCGAAAACATGCGTTGTAGCCATAACTATATACACCGGGAACACTAAAAAAAACAAAAAACAAAAACACCGGAAGCTCTCAAGGCACACAGGGGCCATATGACCGCACAAGGGCCTGAAAAGAGGCTGGGGCCGCAAAAAGCAACATGATCCCAAAACGAACAAAAATACCGGCCACTAAGTAAACACATCGAGATCTTTGGAAGCGCCCCGACAACTAAAAAAAAATATTCGGTGCGCAAAAAAAAGCAACAAAACCCCGAAACGAGCAGTGGTTTCGAAAATGCGTTGGGCCTCTAACAAAAATGAATTGGAGCCTTAAGACACATCCGTGGACGAAGAAATACGAAACCGGTCCAAACATGTACACTCAGGCAGGGCTTCGGTTCGGTAGCCAACCTGGAAGCATGTTTAATCAAAGATATGAGGTGCATCAAAGCTCAGCGGGTATCCGCATTTCTTCACCATAAAATATGGTAAGAAGGGAACTAATGATCGAATTTAATTAATCGAATTTTCGCAGCGAATGCCCATTCGAAGCATTTTATCACGTCAGATATGGCGCAAGTCTATCATGTGGCAGCAATTAGCAAAGCGTAGGAGGTCCAGCAGAATCCGTAGCATCGCACGAAGTGTGGCGAATGCGCCGAATGCGCAAGATGGGTGTGCACGTGCACTAACGCCGGCGTCGTGGCGACCGGGCACTATGAACTGGAATGTCTGAAATTGGAAAATTTTACATTTTAAATTGATTTGTGCAAGTGTAATTTCAGCAGTGCGAGGTGACTTATCAAGGAATACCAAAAGAATACATTTGAACAGGTTGTGGGAGTAGGGTTGAAATCCGACGAATCAGAAACGATAGTGGTAGATTAGGCCCCTCCACAGGATAATTCAGTTGATCACTAATTATTTTATTTAAAAAGTTCCCCTTTGACAAAATAGTGGTCGAAATCGGAAGACTTTATTCAGTAGTTGGACCCCCTCCAAATACGTTTGCCCCCTCCCCTTGACGCAAATATGGGTGCGTCACTGGTCTCCCAATAATTTTCAGAACTTACGCCCATGGAGCAAAGCCAACATTGCGGGGGTAAATTCCCCCTCACAAGCATACAAAACAACACCGATACCCCATATTAAATGGGAGGAATGATGTTTTAAAATGTATTTTCTTCCTCCAAAGTTGTCTTCTGTGATTACAGCCGGCATGATTAGAGCTTCCCAGCTTCAGTACCTTCTCAACGACATAATTTACAAAACGGTACAGCACAGCGATAACCATGGGCGTGACGGCGTGGAATTCGAAGGTTTTGCATTATTTATGCATTGTCTTTGTTACATTGTTGCATTGCCATTGATGCATGGTTGTTCAATGCTTGTTCTTGCCGTGAATTTATTCGCGGAGTATTTATTATTTTAGCTTCTGTGCCAAGTGCCTTGCAGCCAGCACCAAATGTTATGAAAAAATTTATTAAATCCCTAAGATGACGATCAGAAAACCAATTCAATCCACTTCTCGTTGTCACCTTCGCGAAATTGTTGCCCTGGGACTGAGAAATGATCGTTTAAGTTTGTTTTTGAGATCAAGCTGGTGGGAATGACTAACAGTAGTGATGAACCTAACTATATTCAGTTAAACTTGGTGAACAAAGAAGTGGGTTGATCAATGGGAGATATCTTTAAGATATGCTCAGCACGAGCCCCACCAGCTCGCTACAATCTAGAGGCCAGCGGGAAGATTCTTCTCGTCGATAAAGCATAAAGATATTGGTTTGTTTTGGCACTGACGAATTTATCTACATTTGCTTATTTATACTCCACTGGACCCACTGGCTAGCCCCCTGGCTGCGCCTCTGCTTCCGCATGATACCACCACGGATAATAGTAAACGGATCGGAAACTCTCGGAGGACACTTTGATGTTTGCGACCACCGACCGATATTAGTGCCATCTATCGGACGACCGAATAACTAATCCTGGCTGGGAGATGCGGACACCCAATCGAAAAAGCTTGACGGGATGAGGAAATATAGCTGTATCGGCCTTCTACCACGCGTTATTTGAAAAGAAAATTTCGCCTTCGGCGCCAGCCGAGTACACATTCTCCAGTAGCCGCCATCCCTTGGGCCGCCGTATAGAATCATGAAGCTCGTGACCAGTGGCGTCGCCACGAAATTCTTCCAGGGGGGGCAATGTTGATAGGGGGCCTCCTGCTCCCCGAAAAGGGGCCTCCACTGTGTTAGGGCCTCCTCTTGCTTTTTAGGCTCTTAGTATGGTTCCCGAATGGGAACATGATTTCATATTGATGTCTTGTTTGTTCTTGGCATGGTATATAATTTACGCAAAGCGCAATAGCAAGAATCTTTTTTTTCGCTGAGCACCGAGCCATACCAGGGTATAAATAAGCAAATGTAGATAAATTCGTCAGTGCCAAAACAAACCAATGTCTTTATGTTTTATCGACGACAAGAATCTTCCCGCTGGCCTCTAGATTGTAGCGAGCTGGTGGGGCTCGTGCTGAGCATATCTTAAAGATATATCCCATTGATCAACCCACTTCTTTGTTCACCAAGTTTAACTGAATATAGCTAGGTTCATCACTACTGTTAGTCATTCCCACCAGATTGATCTCATAAACAAACTTAAACGATCATTTCTCAGTCCCAGGACAACAATTTCGCGAAGGTGACAACGAGAAGTGGATTGAATTGGTTTTCTGATCGTCATCTTAGGGATTTATTAAAAAATTTCATAACATTTGGTGCTGGCTGCAAGGCACTTGGCACAGAAGCTAAAATAATAAATACTCCGTGAATAAATTCACGGCAAGAACAAACATTGAACAACCATGCATCAATGGCAATGCAACAATTAACAATGACAATGCATAAATAATGCAAAACCTTCGAATTCCACGCCGTCACGCCCATGGTTATCGCTGTGCTGTACCGTTGTGTAAATTATGTCGTTGAGAAGGTACTGAAGCTGGGAAGCTCTAATCATGCAGGCTGTAATCACAGAAGACAACTTTGGAGGAAGAAAATACATTTTAAAACATCATTCCTCCCATTTAATATGGGGTATCGGTGTTGTTTTGTATGCTTGTGAGGGGGAATTTACCCCCGCAATGTTGGCTTTGCTCCATGGGCGTAAGTTCTGAAAATTATTGGGAGACCAGTAACGCACCCATATTTGCGTCAAGGGGAGGGGGCAAATGTATTTGGAGGGGGTCCAACTACGGAATAAAGTCTTCCGATTTCGACCACTATTTTGTCAAAGGGGAACTTTTTAAATAAAATAATTAGTGATCAACTGAATTATCCTGTGGAGGGGCCTAATCTACCACTATCGTTTCTGATTCGTCGGATTTCAACCCTAGCTCCCACAACCTGTTCAAATGTATTCTTTTGGTATTCCTTGATAAGTCACCTCGCACTGCTGAAATTACACTTGCACAAATCACTTTAAAATGTAAAATTTTCCAATTTCAGACATTCCCGTTCATAGTGCCCGGTCGCCACGACGCCAGCGTTAGTGCACGTGCACACCCATCTTGCGCATTCGGCGCATTCGCCACACTTCGTGCGATGCTACGGATTCTGCTGGGCCTCCTACGCTTTGTTAATTGCTGCCACATGATAGACTTGCGCCATATCTGACGTGATAAAATGCTTCGTATGGGCATTCGCTGCGAAAATTCGATTAATTAAATTCGATCCTTAGTTCCCTTCTTACCATATTTTATGGTGAAGAAATGCGGATACCCGCTGAGCTTTGATGCACCTCATATCTTTGATTAAACATGCTTCCAGGTTGGCTAACGAACCGAAGCCCAGCCTGAGTGTACATCTTTGGACCCGTTTCGTATTTCTTCGTCTACGGATGTGTCTTAAGGCTCCAATTCATTTTTGTTAGAGGCCCAACGCATTTTCGAAACCCCTGCTCGTTTTGGGGTTTTGTTGCTTTTTTTGCGCGCCGAATATTTTTTTTTAGTTGTCGGGGCGCTTTCAAAGATCTCGATGTGTTTACTTAGTGGCCGGTATTTTTGTTCGTTTTGGGATCATGTTGCTTTTTGCGGCCACAGCCTCTTTTCAGGCCCTTGTGCGGTCATATGGCCCCTGTGTGCCTTGAGAGCTTCCGGTGTTTTTGTTTGTTGTTTTTTTTAGTGTTCCCGGTATATATAGTTATGGCTACAACGCATGTTTTCGGACTCTGCCGCTTTTTACGAGACTGCGCTTTGAAGGGCCAGTCGCATTTTGGGTCCCCGTTGTGCTCTTAGGGTCCCGCTGTGTTTATTTGGGGCTTCTGACGCACATTTGTGGGGCCCCAGTACGATTTTGACGCTTCGGTGCGATTTTTCTGGGTCCCAGCGCGACTGATCGCGCCCAGGCGCGTGGTTCCGGGACCCAACGCCAGTTATCTGAGCTCAACGCGATTTTTGTGGATCCCTTCTGAATTTTCTTTAACTTCCGAATCCCGCCCTGATTTTTCGAGTCCCTGGTGCCATGTTTTTGTATCTCACCTCGATTTTCTTCGAGCTCCGGTATGTTTTTCGATGCCGTACGCGATTTGTCATGGCATCTGATGACATGTTCGGTGCTCCAGAACCATTGTCCTGACCCGGACTTTTTTTTGCAATCCCTCCTGATTTTGGAGGGCTCCGGTTTTATTTTTCGGATACCGATGGGACTTTGGGGGTCACACGGTGCCTATGTGGGGCCATAGACACCAATTGTTGGCAGCCCCGACGTTAATTTTTGATGCCCAGACCAAATTTTTGGTACTACCGATGGGTCCGAGCGCGAAATTTTTGGTACTACCGAATTGTGGGTCCGAGCGCGAAATTTGGTGCGACCGGTTCGAGTTTGCGGGGCGCGTTGTACTTAGCTGTGACCCCAACGCGATCTTGGCGGTTCCTATTGCAGATTTTCGTGCCTCGGAGCGAGTTTTCTGGGGCCCGACGTATTTACTTTGAGCCCCTACGCGAATTCTGGTGGACCGACGCGAATTTTTGTGGTCCCAGCGCGACTTTTGGGGGCCTCGGCTCGATTCTTGGGAGCATATCCCTCTTAGGAAGGGAGGGGCCATTTGCCCCTTTGATATGTCACTGCGGCCACCGAAGGAGTTCTATTTTTTATATAGGTCCTTATGTGATATTTTTGGGTCCTGGTACGATTCTTCGGTCTCCAGGTGCGATTTTTTTCGGTGCCCTGACACGTTTTTTTTTCCAGTGCCCAACGGGTTTTGCGGGGACTTTGACCCGATTTTTTTGGGGCGCAGAGTGACATTCCGATTGATAATTGATTTTTGGGTCAGCAGCAACCTTTGGGGTCCAGGCGCGACTTTTTGGTCCCCAGTGAGATTTTCGAAGGCTGCGACGCGACTTTTTTTAGTCCAATGCAATCTTTTGTGTCCCGACGTCATTTGCTTGGATCCCTAGCGCGAGTTTTAGCGACCTCGACACTTTGTGGGTGTCCAATACGTTTTGGATGCTTTTGGTGTCATTGTTGGGGCCCAAGAGTGATTATCCATGTCCGGATTGTTTTTCGTTGCCCCGGCTTCATTTGTGTCCAAATGATACTGTTGGGGAACGGTACGACTTATCGTGCCCCTAGCGTGATTTTCATGATCCGGGCGTGAATTTTTGGTACCCATAGGCTCAGCGAGATTTTCAGGAGCCCCGGCCGGATCTTTGGGCCCATGTCGTGATTTTCAAGTACCCCGGCACGACTCCTGCCATTTCAGATGCTTCTAGCAAATTATAGACCTCCTCTCGCGTCTTAGGGGTCTCGTCTCATTTCCTGGAGCTTTTTACCGGTTTTGGACGTCTTCTCGTCCGTCCTACCCTCCTCCATATTCAATGGTCCTCCTCTCCCGTTTTGGAGGACCTCCTCCCACATCCTGGGGCCCCTTTAACATGGCATGGGACTTCCTCTCATGTTCCAGGGGCATCCTCTGCCAAATTAGGGGCCTCCTGCCACGCCTCGTGGGCCTCCTCCTTTGTCCTCGCAAAGCTTACCCGTCTTGAGGGGATCTTCAATTTTGGAAACCTCGCCTCCTTCCATACCTGCTACCTACCACTCCCATTTTAAGGGCCTTCTCTCATTTCCTGGGAATTCCTTCCGGTCGTCGGGGCCTCATTCGGCCCTGGAGACCTCCTACTCCATCTCGAGGGACTCCTCTCGAGTCCGGCAGGGGCCTCCTTTTTCTTTTTGAGGCTTTCTTTTTCAAATTAGGGGCCTCCTCTCACGTCTTCGGGGCCTCCTGTTCCGCGTTTTGATTCTATCTTTTCCCATTTTAAGGTTGGCCTCTTATCTCCTGGTGGACTCCTGTCTCTCTTAGGTGGCTCCTCTTCCAAATTACACGCAACCTTTCCTATCTCAGTTACCTTGTCATTTCCTGGGGACCTTCTTACCCGTCTTGAAGCCTTCTTTCGCCTGGGAGCCATCCCTCTTATCTAATGGCCATTCTCTCCTATTTTAGGGGCTTCCTCGTGCATCATAGGGTCTCTTTCCAATCTTATATCGTCCTCTTCCGAATTAGGTGCTTCCTGCCACTTTTCTGGATTATCCTTTTCTATCTTGGTGGAACCTTACCCGTTTCGGGGACTGCTTTTACGTCTCCGAAACCTCATCTCATATCCACTGGCTTTCTTCCGTCTTAGGGCCTTCTCTCATTTTCTGAGGTCTCCTTCCCGTATTGGGGCCTCCTTTGCAATCCTGGGGGCCTCCTTTGCAATCCTGAGGGCCTCCTTTGCAATCCTGGGGGCTCCTTTGCAATCCTGGGGGCCTCCTTTGTAATCATGGGGGCCTCCTTTGCAATCCTGGGGCTCCTTTGCAATCCTGGGGGCCTCCTTTGCAATCCTGGGGCCTCCTTTGCAATCCTGGGGCTCCTTTGCAATCCTGGGGGCCTCCTTTGTAATCCTGGGGGCCTCCTTTGCAATCCTGGAGGCCTCCTTTGCAATCCTGGGGGCCTCCTTTGCAATCCTGGGGGAATCCTGGGGCCTCTTTGCAATCCTGGGGAGTCCTCCTTGTAATCCTGGGGGCCTCCTTTGCAATCCCTGGGGCCTCCTTTGCAATCCTGGAGTCCTCCTTGTAATCATGGGGCCTCCTTTGCAATCCTGAGGCCTCCTTTGCAATCCTGGTGGCCTCCTTTGCAATCCTGAGGGCCTCCTTTGCAATCCTGGAGTCCTCCTTGTAATCATGGGGGCCTCCTTTGCAATCCTGGGAATCCTTTGCAATCCTGGGGCCTTTGCAATCCTGGGGCCTCCTTTGCAATCCTGGGGCCTCCTTTGCAATCCTGAGGGCCTCCTTTGTAATCCTGGGGGCCTCCTTTGCAATCCTGGAGGCCTCCTTTCAAACCTGGGGGCCTCCTTTGTAATCCTGGGGGCCTCCTTTGCAATCCTGGGGGCCTCCTTTGCAATCTTGGGGGCCTCCTTTGCAATCCTGGGGCCCCTTGTAATCCTGGAGGCCTCCTTTGCAATCCTGGGGGCCTCTTTTGCAATCCTGGGGGCCTCCTTTGTAATCCTGGAGGCCTCCTTGCAATCCTGGGGGCCCCTTTGCAATCCTGGGGGCCTCCTTGTAATCCTGAGGCCTCC
>JAOTOM010000807.1:0-40000 GCA_034440615.1 Ashinkailepas kermadecensis
GAGGCGACGTTTGTAGACCTTGCCGAACGGCTGAGTCTGGGGAGTGTGAAGCTGCCAGGCCATCCGTGTAGCGACAGCTGCTCAGGGACCAAATGTTTGTGCCTCGTCTCCCAGTATCGCGCTTTCAAAGAGCGCGTGAGAGAGAGAGAGAGACACAGTGACTTCGCGGAGTGGCTGCCAACTGACCAGTCCAGCGGTGTAAAAAGTTGGTGTCCCGAGAACGTCCTGCGCACCTTCCAGGACGTGCAGACTGGTCTGCACAGGGACATCCCTGATATGGTCGAGGTGGCAGAGATATGCCTAATCATGTCTCGAAGCCAGTCCGATACAGAACGGGTGGGCAAAACTGCAAAGCACGTAAGTGAGGGTCGCTTTGAGGGAACATTCGATGAAACAAAAGAGGAAAACAAAGATAGTGCAAAGAAAGAGGTGTTCATCATCGAGAAAAGGTGCCTTTGAGATTCTTTCCTGCGGCCGCCGTCACTGACAGATGGCTCAGAGATCACCGCCCAGCACTAAAGCGTACCGTGACTGACAGACAGTCCCTCACAGTAAAAAATCTGAACCGAGTACCGAGGCGCCTGAAATTTATGTTTTGTTAAACATAAAAAGAGCGCTGCCAGTAAGAGACAGGAATAAATGTGTTACAATATGTCATGACATGCTTATCATTGTATGTGCAATGTCGATGAGATGGAGGAGAGGAAGAGCGGTATCCATTATTTCACAATATGTCTGGTCTGTTCATCTGCTCATGATCTGTTTCACGATATTACCGATGTGTGCACATGGGATACAGCGAGTGCTCATATGAGCAAGGATGGTTGGTTATTGGTTTAACGACACGTCGACCGTTGAGTCATGTAACGTCGCCAATCTCTCACGCCAATTGGTCGCGGGCGAAGAGTAGCGACAGGTGAGACTCGAACCCACAACCTTTCGTTTGTAGACGAGCATCTTATCCCTAGACCACTCGTCCCCCATATGAGCAAGGAAGCTAGGTCGCTGAAATGTTACTGTGGGAAAGTGTGTTCTAATTCGCATTCTGCTATGAGACACCTATCTGCATATGCATATATATATATATATATATATATATATATATATATATATAGAACAAGAACACTGTCCTGAGTATGTTGTACATGAGCGTGTGCCCTTTCAAGCAGACCAGTTTAATTGTTTTCGCATGTATTCATTCATGCTAAAGCGCATGTGCCGGCGTGTCAAGCCCGCGCTTTCTGCCCTTGCATTAATACTAGAAGAGCGCGGAAGGTATGTTTGCATGGTGGGGCGTTTTACCGAGCTTCCCCTAATGCATGGTATTATAGTTTTTAAGCGATTATATTACTCAGACTTGAAGGGTTATGGTTGTTGATGCAATAAAACTCATATTTTATGTTCTGAGTGTGTACTACATCATTGGCGTTGAAAGAACGTGGAACGATGGACAAAGACAAGAGAAGCTGTTGCTTCAGTTCAACGAATCCAAGTCGCGTTGGGGATATGCAAAATAATCATCTCCGTGTGATAGTACGATTTTGGTTTCGCTGTTGACTGGTATTCGTAGAAACTATCCACATTTCCAGTCACACTCGCGATCATATCGATTCGAAGTTCAGCCATGCACAATTAAAAGTTGTTATTGGCTTGGTTAGTGCTTCCGTTCATGGCGTCGGTGCCGACTGTTCAGATGCCTCATTTCACTCTTATATTAAATGTTGATGGTGCGCTGTATTATTTATTTACAAAGCCCAGCTGTTTGGTCGAGTTGCGGCATGGCCTTCACCAGAGATGATGCTCCCTTGAGACCAAATGACTAAGGACATAAACACATCACAAAAAGCAAAACAAAAGCAGTGTCAGTATTAGTAACATTGCCGTAGTTACGCTCCAGTTACAGGCGAAAAGCAGAGTAGAAATATGCAGGCAGATGATTCTAAAGTGCTGCCAGACACCGACACTGAACTGGTGATACGGTCGTTTTGCGGGCACTGGTTCAGCATTTGAGGACGTGACAAGTCACAGGTATGATGACAGTTATCTGGATTGCATAGGTCAGCACTGCCACCCAGGGATGTAGGCTTCGTGATCAGGTCTGCATGATGAGGACTGGTCAGCGAGGCAGTGGCCAAGGTGGATGGTACCTGTAACACAATACCAACCAATCAAATACACCCACATGCAGCTCATAGCATTTGGGTGAGGCCAGCATGCTCATTGTACATGCAGGTTTAAGTGGCAGGTGCTAGATGTGCGACATTTATCTTCTCCAAGGGACGGAACAGTCAATTACTTCGCATTTACCTTTGTACCTTTGCACGCATCACGGTCGGCCATCATACACATTGAGGAAAACCACAGCCATCAAGCACCCGGCATGCACAGGTGAAACAAACACGTCCAAGTATAACATGCAATGTAGGTCTTTGATAGGGCGGTGCACAGGTGTCCTTCCACCATGTGTGGCCAGATTAATGTGAAGAAGTACCGAACAATGGAATTACCTGTTTCATTTCAAGCACCGCGCCTACATTCATGAACTCAATAAAGGAAGGAAGAAGCAAAATGAGAAGCATGTGAAGGTACTGACCCCAAAAATGTGGTTCAGGAAGAGTGGACGCAACATACAATTTGTCCAAATTTGTATGATTATGTTTGCCACTCTGGCCATGTGTTTATTTTATTAGTATGATGGCGCAATCTGGGTTTTCATCATGATGCATCTATTCAGCGTTTTTCATCTTTCACTATCTCAGAGTGATTTTGTTTTCATCCTCACAGGTATTGAAAAAGTAATTTTAAGACACTGATGCCAGTTGCAGCCTATTCTGTGGGCCCCCCAAAAATTATTTCTCAGACAATGGCTTTTGGGTGGTTTATTGTGCTGCTCAGAATTTATTAGCAGAAAGAAAGCTAGCCTGGATTATCCTGGATATAGCAGAGGCTGGACTATCACCATGAATTGTTGCTACCAGATCATTTTATAGGCTTAACCGAGATGGGCCACTGGGGCTCTTCTTATGTTTTAACACGTTATGACTGTATAGCATTATTATGGATTGTATTTGTTCATAATTATGTAGCCATGGAGCCAGTGGATCTGCTCTTTACGTCACCATTTGTTCATGACTGGCACTGTGCCATGTAAGACTGAACTGTGATAAATGTGGAGCTTGCATAACAAAATAAAATAAAGTGTCTGGGTTAGGTTTCGCTGGTTTATTTGGTATTATTGTCATTTAAGGTGTCCATGATAAAAGTCTTACACACATTTTCATTCATTAAGCAATCAACATCAGGTTAGGATACATCAGATTAGGTTGTTTAGTTACAAAATTTGAGATTGAAATTAAGGAAACGTCTAATATTTTTCCTGTTCATGTATTTAATTGTAATACATACTAAATTTGCTTCTATATATATATATATATATATATATATATGCATGTCCTCCTTCGCTATTTGCAAAGTAGGACATACGTATTCCTTTGCATTGCTATTTGCATACGAATTCATTAAAAGGGTATATCGCCTGTAAGCATCCTGATTCCTGTTCGCTGTAATATTTAAGATGGGTATCGGACGTTAGCATGTAGCAAAAGAAGTACTCCGTCCGTATCAATACCGTAAGTCAGCAACACCCGTACGCTCCTATCAAGGAGTCCAATTTCGGTTTTAGCACCCAATGGGTGCTAAATATGCTAGCACCATAGGCGAACCGTACCCAGGAGGTGCTGGTTTTTGGCGTGATAAAAACTAGCACCCTGGGAGTGCTAAAGCGCACGCACCCCATGGGTGCTCATTTCAAGTACCATGCTACTAAACATAGCCGAATAAAGAGGTGCTAGATATAAGCACCATGCTTATATTTAGCACTTAAAATTTTGCGATGTGATGCCAACTACAAAAAGATGCTTAATTCAAGCAGCCCTGTGGAGCTGGAATTTGACATTTGAAATAGCACCAAAGGGGTGGTAATCTTTTTTTTACAGTGCAGTTTGTTGTCAGGCATCGTGTGCAGCTGTGACACTTCACCGCAAGTACGTCACCGACCGGTGGATATCCGAACGCACCGTAATGCACGGGCTTAAAGCGCAACATCGCATCTAGTAGGCCAATCTTGGTGCCGCCACGTGTTTCGAGTGTTGTTAGGAGTGCCTGATATGCAAAGGCCGTGCAGCCGATGTAATCTATGTACATACGTGGCTCGGTTTCCGAAAAAAGACCTGATGAAACGACTCTGTGCCAATGATTAATGCTTTATTCGACTGGAGAACCACTGTGCAGGGCCCATCAGTGAGTGATAGGAATTGATGGACGTGCTTGCACTATATGCTACTTAAAATCGTAATCGAATTTAATATTAAAATTAATTTAAATTAAATTGAATTAAATTAAAATTAATATTAAAATCGACAGATTGCTCACTTGCTCTTAATCACAGCCATGGCTGAGTAGCATTCCGTACTGAGGTGAGTTTATTGATTAACCCGTTACTCACGGAAAATAAAATACCGGCATGGAAAATACGCAGTGTCATATTTGGGGTTTCATAAACAGTCGCCGCGGACGGAAAATCGTACGTTTTTCTGCGGTGCGACGGCTATTTTCCTAACGAGATTACGACATAATGGATGACGTCATATCCAGGAACAAGCTGGTTGGGTATGTGGAGTTATATTATTATATGTACACACCTTTTAGGTGCATTCCTTCCCATGTTTATACCCCTCGTCTTGCCAGCCGGAAGATCCACCATCGCCGGGCCAAAGGGGTGGGGTTCTATGTATGCTAGAATGAAATGTAGAACTCCGTTGGAAGGCTCTGGTCATGGATAGCCCGAACATACCTTAGATTGACATTTTTACTGATTACGAGGTCTCCAGACCAGATACGGGCAATGATTGAAGACAAGGTTAAGATATGGGCAATTATTGAAGTACCTGGGAATGATTAGAAAAAGCTGAGCTGGTGCTGTTTCGACATTGCGTTGCAAGAATATGCATAGATGAATGCATTAATATCGATCGTCAAGGCAGGATGGGTCAGGTTAGGTCCGTATCAGGCTTGAAAACCAATTTCCAAACTATACATGTCAGAACCACAGGGAAAATGGCGTTGGCAAGTCAGTGTATAATATAGTTCATATCACATCAGAATTCTCCATTTTCGGTCATGCTGAGGTCCCCAAAGGTCATAATAAGTCAACCCAGTGGCATGACATTTACCTTGGAGAATTACTTGAAAATTATGGATGTGCATGTCTCGGGTTCTTCCAACAGAACCATCCAAGCAATATATTTGTATCTGATTGACATCCGAAATTTCCCAGATCAGTTCAGATCATGTTATATGTTCAGGTCAGGTAAGTTCAAGATTGAATATCTCCGCAACATCACTTGTGAAGTCTAAAATTGTGTTCCAAGAAGAACTGATATGATACTGGAACACCTTGAAAAACTGTCCAGCTTCTGACATCGTGTCCTAGCCCAAGGTCACGCTGAGACAATGCGCCAATTTATAAGCCGATGTCTTCAGCCTTCGCCTGTGCGTGCACTGCTTGGTAAGTAATTCATTAGAAATGTTAAATCAGGTCAAATCAGGTCAGATTGAACGAGTACCGGTCATCTCAGCACATTCGTTTATCATCCAGTCTCATGTCGCAATACGTAAGCAGTGCTGAAACCGAATTCAGGCATCACTTGGCGAGGAACAGCAGCATTAAGCATGAGATGGCATTGTGTAGAACATACACGATCAGTGATCTGACCTGATGTAATTGACCTTTGACACGTCAATTAACCCACAATGCTTATTGCATGCTCTGTATCATTCTTGGCGTCATAAATTACCCGGGAATCGAAATTTCCTCACTGAATACGGTACGAAATATGCGAAAATTGACTTGACATCACGTCAGAAACCTTGACCTTAATGAATATTTCCAGATAGGAGTTTGTTCGTCTTAATTCTGGAACAGCATGCTCTGAGTTTGATGATTATATGTTGCAATTATTCTGATTGGTGGCACCTTGAATACTTTGGACCATCACTCACTTTGACCCGTTTCAGGTCAATGACCTTAGATGACTTGGACTTCGACGTTTTAAGACATATGCTAAGCATATGCATAATGAGCTACCGAAAGTTTGGTGTCTCTGTGTCTGCTCATTCGACTGCTATCTAGGAAAACATAAGGGGGCGGGGGCCACTCGAGAGCCCCGGCCCGGCGATGGTTAATATTAATTGCTGTGTTGGGTACATGATTATTCATGCAATTATTTATTTCATTTGCAATATCTTCCATTGCATCATAAGCTGCCGCTATTTTTCGTTCTGCTGAGGGCCATGTGGCCGGATAGATCGAGTCGTTCAGTCATTTTGATAGCCATGCGTTCAGTTAACCATTGTGTGAGACACAAAGAACTTAGAGTCAGCGCCCACGAAGAATGAGCTTCTTGATGAGGCACTACACAGATGTAAATATTGTTGGCTTTGTGAATAGTTAATTGTACAAGTTAGATTCAAAGTGCAACGGCACCAGATGTTGTTTTTACCGGAAAAGTATGCGTACGCTTCGGCTCAACGTCATTAGGATGAGAAGTAACTTTTTTAATGAAACAGTGTTTTAAATTTAGACATCGACACGTGACACGAGACCTACCACCTACTACAGGCTAGCGAAAAACGTTCAGACGAAATCTACTAGAGCACATATACACAGATATCAAAATATCAATCGATTGTGGGCAATCACATTCCGTGTCTCATCACCGGATCGTAGTAGGCAGGAAAAATCATACATATGGCATCGACGTAACATACATGTATGGTGTTATGAGCATTCACGACCTAAATGTGTGTTTGAAAGTGTACTGTTGAGTGTGTGTGTGTGTGTGTGTGTGTGTGTGTGTGTGTGTGTGTGTGTGTGTGTGTGTGTGTGTGTGTGTGTGTGTGTGTGTGCGTGCGTGCGTGCGTGTGTGTCAGAGTCAGAGTCAGATTTATTGAGGTCTCCACAATAATATGGCTTTTCAGCCCTCTCGTCAATACATTGCTGTAAAACTATATACATAATCCTACTTCTCGTGTCAATAAACAAGTCAATTAAAAATAATCTAGACATAAATCACGCTTTGATAGTGATAGAAGTGAAGTTCACCTAGTGATAGAACGCGCCTCCAAACGGCCGTTCCACGCAGCTACGGCTCTGAGCGGGTAGCTACGCTTAGCGAGTTCGGAGCGAACTCGCGGGAGCTCCAACATCCCTGTGTCTGCGCACCGAGTTCTCCTGGACGACACCTCCGCACGACGCTTGATAGAGCTCGCTAGCGTAGGTGGGACACCAGACGACGTTAGCTTCCGGATCATTGCTACGTCGCGCTCCTCCAACATGACATCAAATTTCAACCATCCAAGTGCCTCTAGTGCCGGGGTGATGTGCTCTCGTCGGCCGAGGCCGGATACTATACGGGCACCAAAATTTATCGCCTTCTGAATCCTATCTCTCTGGGTTTTGTTGCAACTTCCCCAAACTGTTATACAGTAGTAGATGTGGGGGAAAACTAGTGCCTCAATGAGGAGTTTCTTCGTTTCTGAGGGTAATTTGTGTCGAAATTTTGACAGGCCAACGAGAACACTATAACACCGCCGAACCACCTGAGACACCTGTCTATCCCAGGTCAGAGTCGAATCGACGTGCACACCGAGGATTTTTGCGTTCGGTGCCGGCTTAATTTCAGCATCTCCAAATTTGATCGATAAGGTGTCACATTTCCGGCGCTGAGATTTGACAACCAGGAGCTCAGTCTTTCCAGGGCTGATTTTTAGCAGATTTTGTGTGAACCAGTTTAGAGCTGTATCCAAGGTGTTTTCTACACGTTGTTTTAGCGCAGACATGTTGCCTGGGGCGTCAGAGTCCAGAAATTGCGTATCATCAGCGAAAATTACCAAGTGGCCATACTTTAGATGTGATGCTAGGTCGTTAGTGAAAATCAAATACAATTTTGGCCCGATTTGGCTTCCCTGTACTACACCGTGCGTCACCGGGAGTGGCTCAGCGGTACTCCCCTGAATTTTCTGGCTCCTCCCCCGCAACTAATCCTCAAACCAGTGAACGTCGATCCCATACCAGCCTAACTTTTCTAACAGGCGGCTATGCTTCACGATATCGAACGCGCAAGACGTATCAGCAGCAAGCAGGGTAGACACATGACCACAATCCATATTTTTGGTCAGAAATTGTACAGTATCGAGCATTGCTGTTTCGGTTGAGTGGCCGGGACGAACACCATATTGATTTGAACAGAGTATGTGGTTTGAGTCGAGACAGAATGAAAGTTGCGTGTTTACAATTTTCTCACACATTTTAGCAACAACACTCAGCAAAGATATGGGCATACAATTTCCGGGGTCGTCACGATCACCCCTCTTGTGCAACGGAATAACGCAGGCCTCTTTCCACTGAGGCGGCACCTCACCAGTACGCAGTGAATAGTTTATCACATGCAGTAAATGCGGCCCTGTGACTGCAAACGTCGCTCTCAGCATATGAAGTGTTATTCCGTCGTTTCCACTGGCGCGCGTATTTCCCATTCGATCGAGTGCCAACGACAATTCTGGTAACGTCACAGTGTGTACGCGGAAGGAGCTACTGCACACCCGAGGTGGTCTGGGCGGCAGCCGCACTCCCTGTGGAGCCGCCGATAACGTGGCAGCAACGTCAGCTCCCGCGGTCACAAAGTGACGATTTAGCTTGTCAGCCCAGGCGGCGTCGCTCAGGTGGGGTGGGTCGATCCTGGGCTCGGGCTTCTTGGCGGCAAGCAGAAATCGGCGGATGTCGGTCCACGTCTTCGTTTTCTGGTGACGGTATGACGTGCGTAGTAGTCTGCGCAGGCGTTGTATTGCGCTCGTTTCACGGCATTTCTGCTGTCCTTATAGGCCTGTTGCTTCACCGTGTTATTCTTGTCTTGGTCTCGGGCCTCTCGGCAGCGGTCCCGCTTCTCCATGTGCTCTCTGAGCTCTTCATTTTCATGAAGCCAGGGAGCCGGGGGGTGTTTGATCCGGATTGTTCGGAGAGGCATGTGGTGGTCGATGATCGGCTGCCACGCCTCGAGCCAGGCGCGCCACTTCTCAGCTGCAGAGTCCGCGTTGTACACCTGGCTCCAATCGGCCTGGAGAAGGTCTAAGCAGAGGGCGTCGTTGTTTACACGCCTGGTGGACCGGACCGTGATGGTTTGTGGTTTCGGGCGCGTCTGTTTGACGCTGATGTCAGATGTGACGAGGTCGTGATCGCTGAAGTTACAGGCGATCACGCGAGGGTTGGAGACTGACTCTGGTCGAGATGTTAAAATGTGATCTATGAGGGTAGACGACGTGTCGGTGGTGCGGGTCGGCGATGAGATCAGCTGCTGGAAGCCCAGGTCTTCCAGCATTGTCACGTACCTCCGCAACCCCGCAGCTGACGGCTGGAGCAGGTCCAGATTCATATCACCCATGGCGTGTATTGGCAGCTGTTTGGTGAGGAGAAACGTGATTTGTTGTTGCAGATCGTCAAGGGTGGCTGCTACTGGTGATTTTGGTGGCCTGTAGATAGTCCCGAGAACAAACGGCGATTTTCCTGAAAACCGCAGCCACAAAACTTCCAAATGCGAACCGGTGGATGGGACCGGCAACATTTCTGCCTGCATACAATTTTTGTAAATTACGCATATGCCACCACCATTGGTTTTACGATCCCGGCGCTCCACGACATAGCCCGGGAAAAGTACAAATCGAGTGTCGGTATCATAGTTGAGAAAAGTCTCGCCCACGCACAGAATGTCCAGCGCGTTATTTCTCAGCAGGATTGATACGTCGTCGATAGATGGCATTAGGTGGTTGACGTTGAGGTATGCCACCTTGATGCGACACTCCGGCTGTGTGACGGCTGGCCGGTCGTGACGGCGTGCCGTCTGCCGGACGGTGAGTCTGGTTGGGATGGTCAGAGTTCGGCCCGCGGGAGCCGGGCGGCATCCCACAGCACGTGGCACGCGGCCGCGCCGCAGTTGGCGGCGGCGGCGGCCGGCACGGCTGCCTCGGTGCGTGCGCCGGCACGGGGCTGGGGAGGGGTGACCATTTCCCGGCCGAGAGCGCTGGCCCACGTGACAGCGCCCCGGCAGCGCCAGCCGACCAGGAACGCGGCGGTGACGTCACCTGCCACGCTGGACGGAGCAGCGGCCGCCGCGACTGGCCAGCCACGAGGTCACAAACGGTTGAGTGTTGAGCCGGGTGGTAGAGGACGGAGGCGTGTGACGTCAGCAGAAATCTCGCTGCTGATTTGCGGGGCGAGGTCCACTGGAAGCGGTAGAACCGGGGATGGGGCGACAAAGCCCGGCCCATCCAGACAGCTCAGCATCCGTAGGTAAAATAGGGCATACATCGTCAAAATTATGCCGTATAGGGGCACTGCACGCAGTCGAAAGTCACAGATCTGGAACCAGCACTGTCTAAACCGGGTCTCAGCACAGTTTCAGCTCGCTACACCACCGATGACCACTGAAATAATATTAAAAACCCGGAGCTATCACAAAGTCGGGCACCATAGCCAGGCGCGCGGCCACTAACTCCCGGCTCAACACTCGCCTCGCACGCACACACACACACACACACACACTGTGTGTGCGTGTATGTGCACTTGTACTTCGTGCATACCGAGGCCATTTTCTGTTTGCACACCTGGGAACCGAGGACGTGAAGTGAATACCGAGAACATTTTTGACGTCCTCGGTTTTCAAACTCCGTCTGGAGCATTGTCAGATCTGACAATGCTATGCTTGCCAGTCTCCTGACGAATTTTCTCGACATCCTCAGTTTTCACCATATATGTGACCGTGTGTGTCCAGCAGGAGTGTATGTGTGTACTGTGCAGATAAAGTGTGAGCAAGCCGAAAGTTGCAGTGCAGATGTGACGCGCTCATGTTTGCAACTTGACACCACCCAGGTTTGCAACTTGGTGCAAGGTCGGCAGGGTGCCGGAGTGAGGCGTCCGCGCCACTTGGCCCCGTACGACTCGGCTTGCGGCGGGCGGCCGGCACACGCGTTCGGGAAAATATGTTCTTGCAAAGGGATTGGCGCTTCGGTTAGACATATTTCTATCATTCTAATGAGATGGGATAGGACTACGGTTTGGAGGTTAGGAGTTAAGACAGCTAGTATAAGACACACTTTGTAACTAGGCATTAGAGGGTGAGAGAACTAGGCAACCGAGGGTGAGAACATCTGGTGCCCTACATACATATTTAGGTGAAGTACGTTTTAAAACATCTTTGGGTTTGCATCTTGCAGTATCGGGGGATCTTTTTACACCCCCATTAGGTTTTCCGCGGATAGTAAAAAAAACTGCGTGCAACAGCGGGCCGAATATTGGCATACCTGTTCCTACATCAATTTGACATGCTTGGTGAAAATGTTAAGGTCAGGTCGTTCACGGTCTCGAGTTAATTAAGGTCAAGTTAGGTCACCTTCAAAAATGTTCAACCAGTCGTCACGCTTTAACGGGTGAAGATGTTTGAATGAAACTTTCAGCGATTGCTTACTTTTAGAGACGCAACAAAGTGCCCCAGAGGAATTTTTGGAATCTTGCGTTTTTGATGACTTACTTGTTTTGCATATTTGCTATTGGGGATAAATATCGAAGATTCTTGCTAAGTTAAGGAATTTATATGGGGCTTATCTTACTTAAAACACAGTTCATCGGTGTGTTCTATCAATTAGACACAAACAAAGTAAATAAAGTCGAAAACTCAACATTTTGGAAATAAAAGCTGTATTTTTGAATGCGCGAAAATGTTGGGACCACGGTCCATTTCGTCGTCCTTTTCTGATTCCAAGCAAGTTTTGTTTGTAAAATATACCAAATAAACTACTCAGAGCATACAACTTGACGTCAATCGTGACCACAAATACCCCCTGTTGACGTCACACTTTGAGATGATAAAATGCTGCGGGTGGTTTCTGGTCATATTCGTAGAGCGCTTTCCGATGACAAATCTTCCGGTTTCGTGTGACGCTTAGTTTGGAGATTAGATGGTAATATAATGAGCCCCCATCCCTACCCCGTGACGGGGTGCGAGGATCTTACCGGAATGGCGGGAACGGTATGGCGGTATTACTTCTAAATTAAATGTTCTAACGTTTAATACCTGGGGAATACGTAGCGCTGACAACGAAGGACTTTGTTCAGATCCCTGAATAAGAATTATAATCATCACACTAGGTTGTTGCAGGAAACCTACTCCAATATTGAACACAATAAAGTTTGGGAATATTTCTCGCTTGCTGAAACTTATCAGCTGAGCTAATGTGCATACATAGGTTTGCTTTCCAAAGTGATTAAAGGTGGATTAAAGGATTCGGGGCCTAGCTGAACCTCGGATGATCTTTTACATTTTCCGAGTTTTTCGGGTTTAGGCCGAGATAGATAGACTGATGGTTTCAGGGCTTCGGAATTCCGCACTGCATGAGTTCAATACTGAACTCGATCATAACCCTATGGCAACACGTGACGGTCACCACATTAGCTGTCTTTAATTTTGATGAAGTGGGAGGCGCAGCCACATCTGTTCATCCAGCTCCATCAACTTTAACCACATAATTGATATTGACTGATGTGGCAGGGAGCACCATGAGGTGTGGGGCTGCAGTAGGTGACAAGGAGCTTCCGATTTCTTGCAGTGTTATCACTACCACCGCCATAATCTGTCCCCCGTACCGGCGATCACGTGTGAAATTTGAGGAAAATCCGCCCGGCCGTTTTCGCGCAGCATGAGTCGAAGCGGCACATACACACAGACACACAGACACACAGTCACACAGACAGACAGACAAACATTTCTCGACAACTTTAGAGAACCGACCGCCATGTATTAAATCTCCGATAGAGATTTATCGTGACATAGTCACTCTAAATCCCATCTACGATTTTGAATAATTTCGATATCGAGCATGCTCCTGATCTCATTCAAAATCTCCTATTTGGTGTCAGATCAGTTGGGACATTTGATCTCTAAACTCTTTATAGAGTCCGAACTGCGAATTTAATGCTTTCGGCGCTAGTTTGGTATTTGATTGGGTAGGTGTTAGTAAGAATAAACTATGCATTATAATTGGACACTTTGAGGGGCCAGAACATCAATGAAAGGTCATGAGATCGTGCATTGATCTGATCATGGCAAATTAATTTGCATTAAGCTGCTTGTGCATAGGCATCGCCACAGTGGAGGACGTGGAGAGGGCATAGGTGTCACCATTGTGTGGGACGTGGGGAGGGCATAGGCGTCGCCACAGTTTGGAACGTGGGGAGGGCATGTGTGTCGCCACAGTTGGGAACGTGGGGAGGGCATGGGTGTCGCCACAGTTGGGAACGTGGGGAGGGCATGGGTGTCGCCATAGTGGGGGACGTGGAGAGGGCATGGGTGTCGCCACAGTGGGGAACGTGAGAATGGCATAGGCGTCACCACAGTGGGTGGACGTGGAGAGGGCATGGGTGTCCCCACAGTTGGGAACGTGGGGAGGGCATGGGTGTCGCCACAGTGGGGGACGTGAGAAGGGCATAGGCATCACGACAGTGGGGGGACGTGGGGGGGGGCATGTGTGTCGCCACAGTGGGGGACGTGGAGAGGGCGTACAGCTCCCAAAATTCGTTAACCTTAGCAGTACGCCAATGACGTTGAATGAAAAAACCGACCTAAAACGCCCTCCCCCTCCCCCCACCCACCTATCCCAAACATGTGATAATGCGAAGTGCATGGAGCTTTATATGCTGCATCATACATTACACTTCATTTAATCCTGGGAATTATAGGGTGACATTGATGTTCCATTACCAGATCACATTTGTGGCCTGCTCGCCCATCCGACCTATATGACCTATCACCCTATGAATTCCAAAGTACAAATCAGAGCCCAGGAAGTATACTCAATTTTATTGACATTGGAGGAGGTATTGAAAGCTGGAATACAGTTACTCTACTGATGCTTCATATTCACACACACACACATGCACGCACGCTTGCACGCACGCACGCACGCACGCACACGCATACACACACATACACTTACACATGCATATACATATATATATATATATATATATATATATATATATATATATATATATATATATATATATATTGGTCATCGTCAGAAAAATTGCTTGAAGTGTCGGATCAGTCTTGAAATTCCAATCGCATAACAAAAAAAGAACATTCACGAATCACATATGAACGTGGGGTTAGTTGCAGTGTTAGTTAGTTAGTTATTTGGGTTTTAGGGCGCATCAACTGCATTGGTTATACAGCGCCCATAACAAAACTATTTAATCTGTGTCAATCCTAAACAGGCATATTGTGCGAGCTTGATCCCATTGACAGTTTCAGTGCGCGGAACTCATATCATATAGCAGTCGTACAATGCTTTATATTGCGCTGTGTCTCAATCAATGCCGTCACGTTTGTCGGGCAAATATAATGGGACGGACAGGCAAGGTACTGTACAATCAGCTCCAATATAGCACACTATTTCATCTGTTTTTCATTTCCGGGGCGTGTTTCTGAGCAGACAGCGCAATCTGAAGCCGTCGGATGTCATTACATGTCGCAGGTATTGTCAGGCAATTATTTTATAGTCACTTTTTGTCGTGTTGTTGGAGAATGTGCTGGTGTGGTGTTCCGTCGCGCAAGTGTACAGTCAAGTTTCCACTGAGTCGCCTGTGTTACACCAATGTAGTGTGCCGGGCAAAGTGTACATTGTACAACCTTTGCGGTGGCATGTGAACTGGTACACTACATTGGTGGATTTTAGGTTGTCAAGTGAACCGTGCTGGCTGTTTCTTTCGTGAGAAGACTTGATGTTTTCCTATGTTGATAGCATGTGATGAGTTGTATGTCACTCTTGTTATCTGTAGGGGTTACTTGTCTTCTAATGATGTCTCTTTTTTCTAGTCAGTTTTGTATGCATGTATCATTTGATTTGTGTAGTAGTTGCCAGTTTCCGTGCCATAGTTTTGCTCTGTCTGCTGCTTAGTGAAGTGCTTGTCCATGTGTCGTTTGGTTTCTTGGTCAATGTATGTGTTGGAATAGCCCTTACTTGTCAGAATTTGTTTTTGTCCCACGAGTTCTGTGTCCAGGGACGTCCAATCAGAACAATGATTGTCTGCTCATCTCAGTCCTCACGAGCCTTCAACATAAATAAGCAAGCACCGCTAAAATATATAAATGTACGTATATATATATATATCTATATCTATATCTATATATATATATGTATATATATATATGTGTGTGTGTGTATGTGTGTGTGTGTGTGTGTGCGTGAGCGTGCTTGCATACATCGATATGGTAAATGCAGGCAGAGATCCATTTAGATATCCTGGTGTAAGTGCTATATGTGTTCCCAATATGCAGGTATATGAAATACAGTCAATCTTGCCGGAATGACGGGAAGGGTTAATGTATTACCTCTAAGTTAATGTTCCACCGTGTAATACCCGGGGAATACGTCGCGCTGACAACGAAGGACTTTGTTCAGATTCCTGAACAAAAGTTATCATCATCATACTAGGTTGTTGCAGGACACCCACTCCAATTTGAAGACGATAAAGTTTGGGGCTATTGATGGGATGAGACATCCTTCATTCATGGTGGAAGCAAACCAGATATTAGTGTAGTGACAATACTTCCTCGCTTGTTGAAACTAATCAGCTGAGCTAATGTGCATACATAGGTTTGCTTTCCAAAGTGATTAAAGGTGGATTAAAGGATATGGGGCCGAGCTGTACCTCGGGTGATCTTTTTCAGCTTCTGAGGTCTTCGGGTTTTAGGCCGAGATAGATAGACTGATGGTTTCGTGGCTTTCGGACTTTTGGAGTTTCGCACTGCATGAGTTCAATACTGAACTCCATCATAACCCTATTGCAACACGTGACGGTCACCACATTATCTGTCTTTAACCTTGATGAAGTGGGAGGCGCAGCTGCATCTGTTCATCCAGTTTGATCAACTTTAACGATGAAGATACGCTCCTGAGCGTGCCAGGGTTACAATTAAGCGAACCAAAAGTTTGGTAAGTCTTGAATTAATCCTAAGCCTAGCCCAACCCTGGGCAATAGCAATCAGCTGCTGGGGTGTCGTTTGGCCACATATATGACGTATGTGGCGATTGTGATCGATATCAGTTTTTATGTGTTCGCGCGCGAAGTTCACCAATTACAGTGCAGAATTGTGGTGACAGTGGAAAGAATAGCTTTCGTGAAACGCAACTCTATGCGACACAGATGAATTGATATTCACAAATCAAATCCTTCCCACAGGAGCTTCGCTGGCGTGGCAGCACGTGCGCCCTATATTATTTTCAACCGGTGAATTTGCCTTACGCAAGCTCGCCGATTGATCGATGGTTTCCGAGGGCGCTTTGGCAAAAGCTATTTGGCTATTGTCACAAAAATGCTGCAGTGTAACTGGTTCAATTGGTGCGCGCACAGATGAAAAACTGATATCGATCACAATCGTCACACGCGTCATATATCTAGGTAAACGACACCCCAGCAGCTGACGTTATCGTCCAACCGGACTCGATAGGCCTTGGCCTGGCCTGTAGTGACGAGTTAATTGCACGATAGAAAATGTTCGCTTAAGTAGGTCGGCCTAATACCACGCGCTTCAATAATGTCAGCTTGAAGAATAAAAACGAATATGTATTTAGGTTGGTGTCATATGGAGTGAATAAACGGTCACATCCGATAAAAAAAATGCACGGAGAAGGTTGATTGCACAGTGGTGCCGGCATCGGATCATGAATCTTGTAATTAGTCGTGTCGGTCTACGCATGACTTCGGCTAGCATGCTCTGATGATCGGTATAATCTCGTATCTAAACTTTTCCCATCAAAATACACTACGTTTATTTTTGGCTGGCCATTTAGTCAGCCTAACCTAAAAATAATTGAATAATTGAACTTCAGATTAGATTGAACAAATGTCCGTCTAAGCAGGAAAGCGGACACAAATACCTGGCTTTCAATATGCTGTAATGCATGATGCAACAAGTAACTATGGCTGAACACGTACGCGATTCTTGATTGTTGAATTAATTGAAAAGAGCTACGTCACCGCCAGGTATACCTAGCAGTTCTGGGATGTTTTTCACGCCAAACGTCCACGAATATCAGTTCACTTAAAACGTGATGCACCTTTTTGATAGTCGAATTTGGTCGGTAATCACATGCTTCAGCGTCTAAATGCAATAGTCGTGAGAGTAAATCTCCACACAAGTCATAGTGTAGCAATCACAGCCAAGTCAATTTTGGAATTATACTGCTGTATACATTTACGAAGGGACCTGGATTATGGTGACTTAACAATACCCTTCTCAATGATGACTTTTCATTTGCAGTGTGCGTGCAGAGATTAAAAGTGAATAATACTAACGACAGCGTATACGGGACAATGTTTACGGTTTCGATTTGAAGCTAGAAGTGATCACGCGTGCCATTCGAGCGAGTGGCATCAGAAGCAGTAAATAAGAGGTCAGGGAGAGGAGAAAAGAAAAATTTATATTAAATGACTAAAACAATATGGGACTGACTGCTTTTATCTCCAGTTCTATATGAGTCTACATGTCATACAGGTAATAGCTATCGGCGAATCGAGGACAATCTGACTTCTATAGATTTCCCTAAATTAACCAAAGTGGAAAGAATTCCTGCAATGGTCGTACTACAAGGGAAGACTGTCTACATGTGCTTAAGGGTAAGATGAATAGCAAAACTATTTCGGCTTCTGGATTTTCCAAGTAGTTTTCCCCTTTTCTTCTGGTCGGGCCTTGGGAACATGATCATAGATTACATAAATGAAGCAAAAGGAAGAGGAGTGTTTTCATAGCGCATCGTCGTGGAGTGGTAACATTGATAGCAAACAGGGTGATGGAAAGTGTATTAAGAATATATCGATTTGCCTACTATATAGTTTCTAAAATAGTGGCTAAGGTCTTGTCAAATATAATGAGGAGTGTCGTGGAAAGCACGTGTATAATGGCCTTTGAAATTAAACGGGTTCAGTTAGAGGAAGACTTGTTGGTTCTAGCTTGCGAACTCTACCGGATGTTTTTAATTACTGCGAACGTAGTGACTTGGAGAAATAGAAGAAGCCGGTTTTGGTCCGAACAGCTAAGCTTTTCGTTTTTTCTAGAACACTACACGAGGTATTCCAGCCGTTGATGCGTTGATTAGTACCAGTTTTTGCCATATCAGTTTTTGTAAGACATAATGGTGTATGGGGTACGCCCGCCAAAGGGGTAATATCGCCCATGCATTTAGTGAAGTTCCCTTTGCCCATTTAAAGTCATGTAATTTTCCCAGAGGCTCATTTGATACCAAAATGACACGATTATCTCCGAATTACGAGTCGTTTTAGGTAAAATGTGGCATATTTAACACCCTGAAGCACGGAAGAGGTTGTACAATTCGTAGATGGTACGAATTAGTTTTTCTAGGAAGCGTAGAAAACCATTAGGTTTATCTTTTGCTTGTGCTTGCAGTGGAATTATGGTATTACGCTCATGTAATACCATAATGTAATACTCTCTCCGCCCCTGGGTGAGGCTCTCTCGAGAGCCCCGCCCCACGTCCTCAGGTTTTTCCGGAATAGCTGCCGAATGAGTGGACACAGAGATACGAAACTGTAGTACCTTCATATACATCTACTTTGCATATCTTGAACAAATTTCGGGCCACGATCGTTGGTCATTGACTCAAGACGGGCCAAATAGAGAAATATTCCCAAACCTTTAAAGAGCCATCATTCGGAGTCATTACAAAATATCAGCGCTACGCCCAGACCATGCTCTTCTTTCATCAACGCGTACAACTGTGTGTAGTTAGGGGCGTTTGGAATCATTTGGAGAGGTACCATTTCCTCGGATATGAACAACTCTCAAAGTCCTTAGGGGGGGGACACCTTAGACTGACAATTTGTTGAGCTGGGGAGGTTGAATGGGTGAACCGGTGCATATCAAAAGGGCATCTATTCCTCTCACGAGGCTCTTTTCTTCTAAAGACGTGCCTATTCCTGTGATAGAGACATCTTTTGCTTTAAAAAAATATGCTAAGCGGGTGGGGGATATAGTGTATTGCAGCCTATCGTGGTTGCTTTTTTCCGGTCAGAGAGTCGCCACACTTCCATGGATGGGGGTACACGCCAAAGTGTCCTTCCCTCTATATCGCACCTCTGGTGCGGAGTAGCCCCGTGAAGGCGGGCAGCGTCATCTCGATCTCTCCAATATACTTTTGCGAATATGACGATTTTGCAGTGGGCATATTGGCGTCAAATTTTGCTTGCTCTTAATTCTATACCTGATAATAGTGCTCATAAACGCGTTGAGCTTCGTAAGCTGACATTCTTGAGACTCACAGACATTGGTAAGCGTGGTGTGTTCTTATATCAGCATACCAAACTATGGATAATGCAATATTATCCATAGAAATCCAGCTCAAACCAGAAGTTTACATTTCCTGTGTGTTTCGCGTGCGACTTTGTAAAAAAAAACAGTCAGCTGAGCTTCTTCCTTTGCTTAAACGCGAAATTCCTGAAGGCAGTCAGGTGCTACGCTTTTTTAAAGACTTCGCGTGGCAATGGTACATCTGCTATAAATCGTATGAAAACATGGGAAGATTCCTCTGATTCCATTTGAAATTACACGATGAAACCAAGTGAAATACGCAGAAACCGGCGTGTCTACGGAAAATCTAAATGTATACGTGCACAATTACGTGTCCTATTGGAAAGCCCGACAAAAAAACGAGAATAGACGACACAAACAACAACAACCGAAATAAACAAACAACCGAAAATTAAATCGCTCTGGTTACTTCTTGTTTCGATCATCATTAGCGGGACACATTTTCGCACACAATTACAGGTCGATCCGACAAAATTTAGAGGTCGTTACAAATGTCGCTTTTTGTCACCCCAACTTACGAGGTGTATATCTAAGGATCGTGGCCCACTGCAACGTTCTAAATAAGATAGCTAGAGAAATGACCTCAACACATTATGTACACTCAAGTTTCGTGTTTTTCTTTGTATGCCTACAAAAGTTGTACGAGTTACGATTACTAAGTTATCCGCTTGTACTTGCAGCCCGGCGCGATGTCGTGAGCACGTTCACAAAGCATGCCCCCAAAGTCGGCACATGAAGTGAGGTTTCCCCGGGGCTAAGCCGGCTGCTGATATCCATTGTGCCCAACAAGAAGCATGCCATGGGGAAGCTGTCCGACGTTATCCATGACCGTTATTGAACACCTTTTGACATGCGCAGTGTACGTTGTCACTACCTAGAAGGAGGGTCTAAATCCAAGCGGATAACTTAACAATTGAAGTCATACAACATTCACAGGTTCACCAAAAACCGACGAAACTTCGATGCACATAATGTGTTAATGTCGTTTGCTCAGCTCTCTTGTTGTAAAAAAAAGATGCTACGGGACCATGAACGTTTTGTTTGAAACCCGTAAGCTGCGATAGCAAAAAGACTGCCTTTGTCGCCACCTCTAAATTTTGTCGGATCGACGTGCAATTGTACATGCATTCTTGCGTTGCCAAGGCTAAATGAAGTGAAATGCATCCCGAATGATTTGTTTTGCTTCATTGTTAGGGGCACACCCTAGTGCACAAAGGACGGGATCTAAAGTTGTTCATGTTCAATTATTGCTACTGTCAAGTATTCATCATTTTCAATTATTTCTGTAGTTTTTCATGTCTTCCATTTCCAAGTTAAAAATGTCCATTGCTATAAATCCGAGGAGAAATGAGGCCATATGCATGTGTTGAGTTTCCTACATTTTTGGTGTAGCCTCAGTCCGACCACCTTTACCTCCGTCCATAAAAGTCATAAAGTCATAAAGTATTAAGGCTTAATAAGAGCCACAGGGGCCCATCTGGGTTAAGACTATCTAGAAAAGGTACTAGAATGTACATACTCCCACCCCAATCAATCCCTTATCCTAAGTTCCTAGGAAGCTATATATCCCAGCCCATCTAACACCACTCACTTGCTACCGCCTAACACCCTCAATAATCACAAGCTCCTCCCATCACACCCATCGTGCCACCATAGACAACCTCATCAGCATCACATCCCGAAGGAAGGTGCCGAATCCACTGCTAGGCACATCCCACAGAAATTCATAAAGCGTTCAGACTTAATAAGAGACTCACTTGCTATTGCATAATACACTCAACAATTACAAACTCCTCCCATCATACCCATTGTGCTACCATAGACAATCTCATCAGTATCACATCCCGAAGGAAGGTGCTGAATCCACTGCTAGGTACACCCTATATAAAGTTATAAAGCATTTAGACTTAATAAGAGACTCACTTGCTATTTCATAACACAGTCAACAATTACAAACTCCTCCCAACTCCCACTCCTCCCTGTCGATCAACCTTCCCTGGAATACAGAAAAACAATCCCCCTATTCTTATAATGATTGTCTATGCCGTTTTTAAAGATGTTCAGTGTGTTGCTACTGACAATGGTTCCTGGCAGCTGGTTCCAGTGTTCTACTACCCTGTTGGTGAAGAAAGACTGTCTTAACCTTGTCCTGCTGTGATTAACTTCAATTTTGAATTGATGACCTCTAATTGCATCATTTCTGTTAAATTCAAACATTTCCCTGAGATATCCCTGTTCCTGACCATGAACAAATTTAAAAACCTCGATGAGATCTCCTCTCAGCCTTCTATATCTAAGTGAAAACATGTTCAATTTCTTCAGTCTTTCCTCATATTCCAGGTTGCCTATATCATTAACCATTTTTGTTGCCCTCTTTTGTACTCTCTCTAAAAGCCAACAATCTTTCTCATAACTAGGGGACCAAGCTTGGACACAGTATTCCAAATGTGGCCTGACATATGCACAGTAAAGCTTCCTGATGACCTCCTCACTTTTGTATGACACATTCCTCTGTATTGCCCCAAGCATTCTTAGTGCCTTCTTCCTGGCTTCTTTGGTCTGTTCTGATGCCCCCAATTTTGTGTTCAAAATAACACCTAAGTCCTTCTCCTGCTGAGTCACAGATAGTACTTGGCCACCCATCAAGTATGGAGCCTTCATATGCTGCCTACCTACATGCATGACTTTGCACTTATCAAAATTAAACTTCATTTGCCATTTTTCGGACCACTTCACTAGCTCGTCTAAGTCTTTCTGCAGCAAAACCTGCTCATTTTGCCCTGTTATTGCCCTAAAGATCTTCAAATCATCCGCAAATTTCAAAACCTTACTGCTTAGGCCACATTCAATGCTATTCACATATATAATGAACAATAGTGGCCCCAGTACCGACCCCTGGGGGACTCCACTAAGAACATTTTGCCGTGATGACTTTGTACCATTTAGCATCACGCTCTGCTGACTATCTGAAAGCCACAACTCTATCCATTTTAGGATGCTACCTGCAATACCATGGACCTGAAGCTGCATCATTAACCGTTTATGGGGTACCTTGTCAAAGGCCTTACTAAAGTCAAGATATGCTACATCAACCTGATTTCCCTATTCAAATTGTTCTGTAGCAAAATTCAAAAAGTCCAAGAGATTTGTGAGGCACGGTCGCCCTTTTCTAAACCCATGTTGAGTATCTTGAATCAATCTGTTTCCTTCCAGAAAACTAACTATTCTATCCTTGATAATTGATTCGAGTATCTTGCAGACTAGGGATGTGAGGCTTACTGGCCTATAGTTTTCAACTTTCCCTCTTTCTCCTTTCTTGAAAATAGGAACTACATTTGCCCTTTTCCAATCTGTTGGAATTTCATTTTGCGAAACTGATCTACAAAATATTATACTAAGTGGAATTGCCACTTCCTTTTCAGCTTCCCGCAATACCCTAGCATAAATTCCATCGGGTCCTGCTGCTTTGTTTGTCTTTATTTTTCTGATATAATTGAAAACAATATCACTATCAATGAAATCAACATCGTGTATCTGATCACCTGTCACTGAACTGTGGTTCACGGTTGGCAGATTTGTCACATCCTTCACTGTAAACACTGATTTAAACTGCTTGCTCAGCTCCTCAGCCATCTCACTATCCTCACTCAATATAGTCCCATTTACATCCAGTGGACCAATTGTGCTTGAAACTTTGCTTACCTTGTAGAAACTAAAGAACTTTTTACTGTCCCCATTACAGTTCCTAGCCAAATCCAATTCTTTTGCTCGCTTTGCTGCTCTGATTTTCTGCTTCACAGCGTCTCTAGATTTTTGATACGACCTTAGATTTACGATATTTGAAGCCTCCTTAAATACTCTAAATGCACCTTTCTTAGCCTTAATTGCTTTCATCACATCTGGTGTAAGCCATGCTGGCTTTCCTACCCTTCTTTTGCGCCTTTGCTTTTGGGGGACATGTCTAATCTGAATTTCCCTCAAGTAGGATTTGAACTTTTCCCACATTTCATAGGCATTTAAATCAAAGAATTATTCTTCCCATTTTATGGCACTTAAAGCCTCTCTCATGCAGGCAAAGTCTGTCCTGTTAAAATTTGGAATCTTTGCCAAATCATCCTTGATTGTCCCTGATACCTGTGCCTTGAATCTCACTATGTTATGGTCACTTCTTCCCAGAGTTTCTCCTACAGTCAAGTCTTGAACTAAATCACTTAAATCTGAGAAGACAAGGTCCAAGAATGAGCCCTGCCTGGTTGGTTCCATTACAAACTGGTGTAAGAACAAGTCCTCTTCAAGGCATTTCCTAAACAGTTTACATGATGGGGAGCCAACACCAACATTTTCATATCTTTTTAGATTAAAGTCACCAAGAATAAGGCATTTCCTCTGAAAGTTTCTACTGATTTCCTCACAAATCACCTTATCAAGCTCCAGTTGCTGAGAATGTGGCAAGGTTCCTGATCGATACAAAGCTCCTATCCTCAGTTTATTGTTGTTGCCTTTTCCCACAGCAACATCAAGCCAAATGGACTCCACAGACACATTTTTCACCCCATCTACTACTTTTTGAGAACTGTATAAGCTATTCACATAGAGCATTACACCACCCCCTTTCACTGCTGGACCCCTATTGCATGAAAACATATTGTATCCCTGGATCTCATAGTCCTGCAAGTTATCCCCCAAAATATCCCTCACTGACCCATGCCTCAGTAATGCAAACAAAATCTGGTTTCTCCTCAGCAACATAACACTTGAACTCATCAAATTTGGATCGAATGCTCTGAGCATTAAGCATCATACACTTAGCAAAAGTTCCATGACCCTCTTTGGCTTTTTTATGTTGAGTAGCTCTATCATCTCTGGATGAGCCACCACTCTGCCCCCTTGATCTACTGCTACCCCTATTTGCTGACTGTGAGGTTCTATTGCCTATGCTGTCACTATTGACATATCCCTGAGATGGCAATGCCAATTCTTCCCTCCCCACCCCATTATCTAGTTTCCCTGAAGGACATGTTCGTATACTTTGCCTAACATTTGCACCCCCTTCTCAGAGAAGTGCAAGCCATCCCTCTGATAGAGGTCAGATGAGCCATAAAACCTGCACCACTTGTCAACAAAAGTCAAACCTAACTCATTGCAAAGCCTACCTACCCTGGCATTGGCTGCCAGTGCCCTAGAGCTCCACTCAGGGGAGACTCCAGCCCTAGGCAGAATAGCTGTCACAATATCTCTGCTATTGCTTTGCTTCAGGGTGGCCAGAAGGGCCCTGTAGTCCTGCATCAGCTCCTCACTCCTAGCAGGACCTATGTTGTTCACTCCTACCTGCACTATAACTGTACTAAACTGGTTTTCGCTGGTGGCCTGTGCGACCACTTGGACCAGGTCTCTAACCTTGGCACCAGACCTGGTGATGCACCTCCTACCTTTCCGACCTTTACAGAATACCCTATCCAAATGCCGCACACGAGAGTCTCCTACGACTAGCACTTTCTCCTTGCTGCTATCACTATCACTATCACTATCCTGGGGGCAGTCCTCCAATGCCTGGAACCTGTTGGATGTTGTTACTACTCCTGCCTGTTGAGCTGCTTCACTAGGTTTCTTCCCACTCCTACCACCTACCACCTGCCACTCACTGCCCCCTTGCTTAGGCTCACGCCTCCAAATCCTCCACCCCTTGACTTTAAACCACTGCCCCTCCTGTGAGCTACTAGAAATATTCTGTTCACTAGGTATCTCTTCAGATCTCCCTGCCACCTCCACAGCAGGGGAAGCTACAGTTACCTGGTGGCCTGTGACCACCTGGGCATAGGATGCCCCTGCTACAGACTGCCCCTTACGTTCTGGCCTGCCCTTTGAAGCAAGGGAAGCTTTGAGCTTGGAAAGCTCTGCCTTAAGGGCCCTAACCTCATCCTCTAGTGCCTGCATCCTGGTGTTAACCATCCTAAAGGCTGCAGCTTATTCTAGATTGAAATTGAAAAATATCTTGCTCCAAAATTATTTACCAAATAACAGAGCAGAGCAAAATAACCGACAAAGCTTAGATATATGCTAGTTCCTAACTATGCAGCACTTACAAGGTAATCACTGTGCAGAAAGTTGACAGTGGTTTTAAAGAAAGAAGAAATCACTCGCTGAATAACTGCCAAAAATTATATAAGTAGCTGAAAGCACTGACACACTAGACAAAGACAGACAGAATGGACAAAATGGCGCTGGGCAGCGTCTCTAGATATAAATATTATAATCAGCTTGCCAAAAAAGAAACTTATGAGATAAAGCTATGCAAATATATGCACAGAAGTAATTGCTAAATACCTATCCACAGCTAAGCCTGGTATACTGCCCGGTTCTGCAACGACTTATCTAGAAAAGCAGGAGCTCCACAGCGATGTGTTTCCACCTTGACAACTGGCGGCAACTGACACCAACACTTTGTTCTCTCAACATGGGACCATGTGAGGCGGGCCCTATCAACCAAATTGGCAACACACATTGCCTCCATGCATTGGGCCCCACCAATAATTTTTTTCTTCTAACCTCTCCATCCATGATTTTGGGTGTAGGTTGCAGTGAAAATGGGGCGGTTTGGCCCCTGTTAATTGGTCAGCTGTATCCTCCAGTGAACTGGACCCAACCAAGAGTTGTCGAAAGGTTTCCACCGCTGTTATCAAATACCGCATTTTCCCGAGGTTGATCAGACCACACCAAATAATAGCAGTTGGAGCCCGGATCCAAAATGCACCAGCGGTGGCGACGTCTATGATAAAAGCTAACAATGGTGATAAATCGCACGACTGAATTATAAAACGGCAAGTTCGTTACGAATTCAAATCAGATCCTTATCGAGCAAAGTGCATTTTCTATGCTCCTGACCAAAGCCACTTCTATGTTTTGAGACAGGTGCTTGACATTTAACTTTCACCGGACCCATAGCCCTTGCGGCTCGCGGAATTCCCAGAGCTGAAACCTGGCTACGCCATTGTGAATGCAGTTCTCTCGGAAAATGACAGAAGCGAGCATGGACTGTGCTGATAAGAGGGGCATGTAGACTAGTACTTCGAAATTTGTTCCGGCTATTTTCAGTTAAAAAGCACAGTTATGGTCGTAGCGATAGTATTCACGGTATTGTAGGCCCTAGCTTTTTTTTCTCTTCAGTGGTATAAGTATTACGGCAGCTGCGGGGGATATGACCTCCCAAATTCCACAATCGGGGATAGGACCTGGACAACTTTCGCCCAAAAGCGACTTGAATGCAATGACTTTTCAGACGGATACTGTGCCTCGCAATCATTTGTTCCACTCCAACTTTGCGACACCCTCCCACTCCCCTCACGGAAAGGGAAAACTTCCCCGCCTCTCCCCCGCGGTGGCTAAGTCAGGAAGCGCATTGGACTGCCTCCAGATTTTCAGCTTTGGCCTGCAATCAGAAATCTGTGGAGACACGCCGTGGGCACGTAGCGATGATGGGCCCATATTTCGAAGGCTCATAGGCCACCTCCGCAAAGGTGTGTGGGACGATATACATTGTGTTTCACTCACTCCGAAAAGTGGGTTGAACCGGTGTCCAACTTCCTCCCCCTCCCCTATGGCAGAACCCTCGACTGCAACTAACCTCCTTCGCTGCAAGAGATTCTGTGTTTGTAGCAGATCAAAATAAACGGATAAATGTGAAACATTTGTGAGAAAAGATATCAATCCCCACACAACATCCGCTTTTATAATTTGCCTTATAAATACTCGCTAACTGTACACAAGTTATGAGCTCATACAGTGGCATAACCAGGACTTCTCCCTGAAGGAGTGGGACCAATCTGATCAGAGAGCCACCGAACCAATGGAATCCTACATGCTAGACAGCAAGACTTGAAAATTTGTTGAAGTGCGAATATAGAGAATATGGAGAAAGGCTTACGGCATTAGATATGTACTCATTCAAGTGTAGGAGATTTCCAGGTTTTTCAATCAAAGGATGGTTGACCATTGGAATAGGCTGACTGCTGATGTTGTGGGGAGTCCCTCATTGAATGTACCTAAAAGTATGGTGGAGAAATGCGTTAGGTTGGAAAATCTTGTTCTTTTAATTAGAATTCGTGGTGGATGGGATGAGATTTGTGCTATTAGGTGTGCACTGTACATGGTACAGGCACCTCTAAGCAGCCATGGATGGAGCTGAAAACTATTGATGGGGTACTCGATCCACGCGTGTGTGATGCGGGATTGAGTGAACATGGCTAGATAAGTATTGGTAGGTGTATAGGATGTTGGTGGATAGTTTCTTTGGAATATAGAATGTGGTATTGGTTGGGGCGCTGATAATCTTTTGTCCACGCTTGTAGTAACTTTCCCGTACGGGCTCAACCCGATTGGATCCCTGGGGTTCTTATTAAGTCTGTTATTATCTATTAAGTCTATTATCTGGGCCACCTAGCCATCAACAGGAGCCCCTGTTGACAATCTGTGACCTTCAGTGCTTTTAATGGACCTCCTTTTCGTCTGATGGGGCCTCCTGTGGATCGTATGGTGCAGCCTATCTACGAACGGTGCCTGATATATCCCTGATGGGGTTCCTATGTGTCTGGTTGGGCCTCCTATCGTTAAGCAGGGTCTTCTATTGACCATCGGGGACCTACTGTGCTTCTGATGGAGGCCTATTGGACTGGTAGAGCATTCCTTGGCCTTTTTAGGCCTTGTCTTGATCTGGCGGAGCTTTTGTCTTGGTCTGATGGGACCTTCTTTTAGTCTGGTAGCGACAGACAGTGCCTACTGTTGGTCATCTGGGGCTTCCTGTGGTTCTGATGCGGCCCCTTCTTGGTCTGGTTGGGCCTCTTCTTGGTATGATGGGGTCTCGTGTCCATCAACAATGGCCTCCTATGGAAAACGGGCATCCCGTGTCTATTATGGGGCCTCCATTTGGTCTGGTGTGGCCTTCTATCAATCAAAATGGGCGTCCTATCGACGGACAAGAGTCTCCAAATGGGTCAGATGGAGTATCTTGCGTGCTTGAGGGGTCCTGCAGTGGATTTGATAGGATGTTTTAACATGGGTTACTTGGAGCATCCTGTGGCCTTTTTTAAATGCCAGAATGTGATTGGAGGAGGATACGTTTGCCCTCCTGGCTAACGCCAGAGGGCGGCTCCAACCGATGACGCCGGTACTAAGCAACAAATCCTGGGGCCTACGCAAGCTCCAGGGAGATGTCCCCATTACTCCCTCCCTTAGCTACGCCACGGGCCTTATTCTTGCTACAGGTTGCAGCTTGGGCTAATCCCAACGTCACCGGGGAGTCCCATGAAGTCCTGAATGACGCGAGCGGACGTGTTTTTGCGCTCCCGTGACGAGGGAAAACCGTGAGTAAAAGATTGGGCACAGGTGGTTAGTGGAGGGAGGATTTGTTCTATTGTAGGCCTAGGTTAAGAAAGAGCGGTTATATTGTTTAACTTGAGTATATTAGACTTAGCCTAGGTATTCTAAGCTTCTATAATTATCGATCGGCCACGTGTACGTTTGTAGAAGGGTGGAGTGGCCACGTGGCTTAGGTTTCTGTTAGCATAGAAGAATAAGTTTGTGTCTGCTTGATGTTTTAGTTGAAGATTAAAATAGTGAGCTTAACTTACACTAGGTAGCTTCTAGAATTATCCATCGGCTACGTGGACGCTTTGTAGATGGGTGGCGTGGCCTCGTGGCTTAGGTTTCTGTAGTGTAGAGGAATAAGTTTTTTTTTTTTTTTTTTTTTTGGTGGTTAAGTTTAAAATAGTGTTGACTAAAATAGTGTGTTTAAATTACACTAGGTATATCTTCTTGTCCTGGTGTTATTGTATAGGTATCTAGGTTTTTGATTATATTAGTGTTTAGTCTGGTTTAGTTGGAGTTTGCAGCTCGTGGTAGGTATTTAGCAATTACTTCTGTGCATATATTTGCATAGTTTTATCTCATAAGTTTCTTTTTAACGATCAGATTTTTAGCTTCTAGAATTATCTATCGGCCACGTGGACGCTTTGTAGACGGGTGGAGCGGCCACGTGGCTTAGGTTTCTGTTAGCATAGAGGAATAAGTCTGCGTCCGCTTGGTGTTTAAGTTTAAGATAGACTTTAAGATTAAAATAGTGAGCTTAAATTACACTAGGTAGCTTCTAGAATTATCGATCAGCCACGTGAACGCTTTGTAGACGGTTGGCGCGGTCTCGTGGCTTAGGTTTCTGTAGTGTAGAGGAATAAGTCGGTGTCCTTTTGGTGTTTAAGTTTAAGATAGAGCTTAGGACTAAAATAGTGAGCTTAAATTACCACTAGGTATATTTTCAATATACTGGTGTAATTGCAAAGGTATCTAGGCTTTTTTTTATCTAAGTTTGGTTTAGTTGGAGTTTGTAGCTGGTGAGTCGGGATAACTTTATTTAAATTAAAAAAAAAAAAAAAAATACAACAAAAAACAAAAAAAAAACAAATAAAAATGCAAGGTGACTGTGGGAAGTGTAAGTGTATTGTAGTCATTGGGGACTTGAGTAAGAAAGTAGATATGTTAGCAAGGGAGGTGGAGCGTCTGAAGTGTTTGGTGGCAGGGCCCACCATAGGAAATGTCAGCCAGGCAAGCCAGGTGCAGGAGTCTAGGAGTGATAGGGGTGGAGATAGTATAGACCATGACAGTAGAGAGTGGAAAGTAGCTAGACGCCAGAGTACGAGACTAGCTTTAAGGAAAATTGACAAAGGCATTGAAACTAATAATAGATTTGAGGTACTGCAAGAGAGAGATAGAAATGCTGCTAAGGAGGAAGGGAGGAACGACCAGGCAGCTGATGGTAGAGAGGGGGAAGTTTTAGTTATAGGGGACTCAAGAGTGAGGTACATGGACCGTACTTTTTGTAGCAGGAACCCCAACAAACGGACTCGTGTTTGCTACCCAGGGGCCCAGGTAAAGGATGTTGGTGATAGGATAGAAGGAGTGATGAAGGGTAGTGGAGAGAGCACAACAGTAATTGTGCAGGTTGGTGTAAATGATGTAGGAAAAGCAAAAACAGAGGAAACAATGCAGGAGTATAGGGCTTTGATAGGTAGGTTAGCTGTGAGTAGGAAACGAGGAATGGTAACATCCATCCTCCCTATGGTTAAGGCAAGCATAGAGTGGTACTCGAGGGCCATTGGGCTGAATACCAGGGTGGCCAAGATTTGTAAGGAACTTGGGGTGGGGTTCTTGGATTTGTGGGGGGATTTCTGGGGGAGGACTGAAATGTTTGCATTAGATGGGTTACATTTGAGCAAGAGAGGAGTTGAATTGCTCAGCAATAGGTATGAGGAGGCTCTCATTAGGAAACAGGGAAACTAGGCAGGTCATGGGGGGATGTAGCTGATAGAGAGAGAGGTCTTGCAAACACCTCACAGTCAGCAAATAGGGGTAGCAGTAGATCAAGGGGGCAGAGTGGTAGCTCATCCAGAGATGATAGAGCTACTCAACATGAAAAAGCCAAAGAGGGTTATGGAACTTTTGTTAAGTGTATGATGCTTAATGCTCAGAGCATTCGATCCAAATTTCATGAGTTCAAGTGTTATGTTGCTGAGGAGAAACCAGATTTTGTTTGCATTACTGAGGCATGGGTCAGTGAGGGATATTTTGGGGATAACTTGCAGGACTATGAGATCCAGGGATACAATATGTTTTCATGCAATAGGGGTCCAGCAGTGAAAGGGGGTGGTGTAATGCTCTATGTGAATAGTTTATACAGTTCTCAGAAAGTAGCAGATGGGGTAAAAAATGTGTCTGTGGAGTCCATTTGGCTTGATGTTGCTGTGGGAAGAGGCAATAGCAATAAACTGAGGATTGGAGCTTTGTATCGATCAGGAACCTTGCCACATTCTCAGCAACTGGAGCTCGATAAGGTGATTTGTGAGGAAATCAGTAGAAACTTTCAGAGGAAATGCCTTATTCTTGGTGACTTTAATCTAAAAGGATATGAACATGTTGGTGTTGGCTCCCCATCATGTAAACTGTTTAAGAAATGCCTTGAAGAGGACTTGTTCTTACACCAGTTTGTAATGGAACCAACCAGGCAGGGCTCATTCTTGGACCTTGTCTTCTCAGATTTAAGTGATTTAGTTCAAGACTTGACTGTAGGAGAAACTCTGGGAAGAAGTGACCATAACATAGTGAGATTTAAGGTACAAATAGCAGGGACAATCAAGGATAACTTGGCAAAGATTCCAAATTTTAACAGGGCAGACTTTGACTCCATGAAAGAGGCTTTAAGTGCCATACAATGGGAAGAATAATTTTTTGATTTAAATGCCTGTGAAATGTGGGAAAAGTTCAAATCATACTTGAGGGAAATTCAGATTAGACATGTCCCCCAAAAGCAAAGGCGCAAAAGAAGTGTAGGAAAGCCAGCATGGCTTACACCAGATTTGAGGAGATCAATTAAGGCTAAGAAAGATGCATTTAGAGTATTTAAGGAAGCTTCAAATGTCGTAAATCTAAGGTCGTATCAAAAAGCTAGAGATGCTGTGAAGCAGAAAACCAGAGCAGCAAGGCGGGCAAAAGAATTGGATATGGCTAGGAACTGTAATGGGGAGAGTAAAAAGTTCTTTAGTTTCTACAAGCTAAGTAAAGTTTCAAGCACAATTGGTCCACTGGAAGTAAATGGCACTATATTGAGTGAGGATGGTGAGATGGTTGAGGAGCTGAGCAAGCAGTTTAAATCAGTGTTTACAGTGGAGGATGTGACAAATTTGCCAACCGTGAACCACAGTTCAGTGACAGGTGATCAGATACACAATGTTGATTTCATTGATAGTGATGTTGTTTTCAATTATATCAGAAAAATAAAGCCAAACAAGGCAGCAGGACCTGATGGAATTTATGCTAGGGTATTGCGGGAAGCTGAAAAGGAACTGGCAATTCCACTTAGTATAATATTTCGTAGATCAGTTTCACAAAATGAAATTCCAACAGATTGGAAAAGGGCAAATGTAGTTCCTATTTTCAAGAAAGGAGAAAGAGGGAAAGTTCAAAATTATAGGCCAGTAAGCCTCACATCCCTAGTCTGCAAGGTACTCGAATCAATTATCAAAGATAGAATAGTTAGTTTTCTGGAAGGAAACAGATTGATTCAAGATACTCAACATGGGTTTAGAAAAGGGCGATCGTGTCTCACAAATCTCTTGGACTTTTTGAATTTTGCTACAGAACAATTTGATCAGGGAAATCAGGTTGATGTAGCATATCTTGACTTTAGTAAGGCCTTTGACAAGGTACCCCATAAACGGTTAATGATGCAGCTTCAGGTCCATGGCATTGCAGGTAGCATCCTAAAATGGATTGAGTTGTGGCTTTCAGATAGACAGCAGAGAGTGATGCTTAATGGTACAAAGTCATCATGGCAAAATGTTCTTAGTGGAGTCCCTCAGGGGTCGGTACTGGGGCCACTGTTGTTCATTATATTTGTGAATAGCATTGAATGTGGCCTGAGCAGTAAGGTTTTGAAATTTGCGGATGATTTGAAGATCTTTAGGGCAATAACAGGGCACAATGAGCAGGTTTTGCTGCAGAACGACTTAGACGAGCTTGTGAAGTGGTCCGAAAAATGGCAAATGAAGTTTAATTTTGATAAGTGCAAAGTCATGCATGTAGATAGGCAGCATATGAAGGCGCCATACTTGATGGATGGCCAAGTACTATCTGTGACTGAGCAGGAGAAGGACTTAGGTGTTATTTTGAACACAAAATTGGGGGCATCAGAACAGACCAAAGAAGCCAGGAAGAAGGCACTAAGAATGCTTGGGGCGATACAGAGGAATGTGTCATACAAAAGTGAGGAGGTCATCAGGAAGCTTTACTGTGCATATGTCAGGCCACATTTGGAATACTGTGTCCAAGCTTGGTCCCCTAGTTATGAGAAAGATTGTTGGCTTTTAGAGAGAGTCCAAATAGAGCAACAAAAATGGTTAATGGTATAGGCAACCTGGCATATGAGGAAAGATTGAAGAAATTGAATATGTTTTCACTTAGATATAGAAGGCTGAGAGGAGATCTCATCGAGGTTTTTAAATTTGTTCATGGTCAGGAGCAGGGATATCTAAGGGAAATGTTTGAATTTAACAGAAATGATGCAATTAGAGGTCATCAATTCAAAATTAAAGTTAATCACAGCAGGACAAGGTTAAGACAGTCTTTCTTCACCAACAGGGTAGTAGAACACTGGAACCAGCTTCCAGGAACAATTGTCAGTAGCAACACACTGAACATCTTTAAAAACGGCATAGACAATCATTATAAGAATAGGGGGCTTGTTTTTCTGTATTCCAGGGTGGGTTGATTGACAGATTTGGTGGGCAACTGGTTCAGTGTACCAAGTGCAACCAAGAAGGGCCCTTGTGGCTCATAGTTGCACTGATCTTTTATGTCTTTATGTCTTTATGAATATTGTGTGTGTCACATATAGGATACCACGCCAATAAGATAAATATTTCTTCAAATAGCTTCCATTTTGCGAAACATTTACAATTCTGCTGTTTCCCTCTATTAGCATATATTGATATTGCTCAAGGTCTTTGTTTTCGCTGAGGGGAACTTCTGAAATCTGGACTAATCTATCGTGAAATAATGCAAGGAAGCTTCGCTTGGATATGAAAAAAATATGCGCTTCCCAGGGAAAACTGAGGTTTGGGAAAGGACGAAATGCTGCTTATGGGGGAACGCCGGATAGATTCAGAGCTGGATGGCAGCTGTCCCTCTTGGCCCCACCCCCACCGATCCTCGGATCTCTGCTCCTTTCATGTATTGGGGACTCCTTACCAAATTGAGTGTCTCCTCATGCAACCTCGGGTCCAGTTTCATATTCCATGTTTCTCTTCTCCCGTCTTAGGTGTCTTGTCTTCCATGCCGGGAGTCTTCTCTATTGCGTGGTCCTCCCCTTCCAAATTAAGGGTCTTCTGTCACGTCGCAGGGCTTCGTCTTCTAACCTAAATGTTTCTTACCCATCTTGGGGGCTTCCCCTTGTGCCTTGGGGGACATCATATCTAATCCTACTGGCTTCCTCTCTCGTCTTATAAACCTCCTCAGTGCATGGGGTCTCCTTACCTGCCTTGGGGCCTTATATATCTTGGGGGCTTGCTTGCCCGTCTTTGAGGCTCCTCCTGGGTCTCATTTCCCCTTCGAGAGGCCACTTCCTCTATCCTTGGGGCCTCTTTTCCAATCTTGATGGAGTACTGATGAATTACTTTTCTTTCCTAGAAGCGTCAGTTTCTAAATTTGCAGCCTTGTCCTGCCTCAGTGGACTTTTTATTTCCTAGGAGGAGCTTTCTGATCCGTTTTGTGGGCTGCTTGTCGCATCCGGCAGCCATCGCTCCTATCTTATTGCCCTCTTATCTCATCTTTGGGGCATCCTTTCATCCGGGGCGGCGTTCTTTCCATTATTCCGCCTCCTCTTCCAAAGTGAAGCTCTACCACGCTTGGGAGCTCCTCTTCTCCCCTTGAGGAATTCTCTCAATTTAAGGGCTTCCTTTCAGTGGTATCTCAGTGGCATTTTCTCAAGTCCTGTGGGGGACTTCCATGCCAGCATTGGGGTCTCCTCTTCAATTATATGGCCTCCTTTCCTATCTCGTGGCCTCTCCTTCCAAATTAGGGACATCTTGTCATACCTCAGGAGCCTCCTAGTCTAAGCAGGGTGGCTCCATACTCGTCTGGTGGCATTCGTTTCATCATGGGGCCCTACTTCCGTATCTCGCGGCCTCTTCTATCATCTCTGTCGCCCGCCTTTTACGAACCTGATCTGATTGTTTTAGGTGGTGGGAGGATCCTTGCCAGTTTTCGGGGACCTGCTCTACTAAGCTGGCCATATGACCATTGCAGTCGATGCGCCCTTTAACCCCAAATAACTAACTAACTAACTAATTATTCTAAGCTGGGTGCCTACCAACCGTCTCAGGGAATCATCTTGCGCAATGCGATCGCGTCTCATCTTCCAGTGGCTTCCTCTTGCAAATTAGGGGCATCTCTCACGTCTTCGAGGGCCTCGTCTCAATTTCTGGAGATTCATTGCTCGTTTTAGATGTCTCCTTGCGCGTTATGGGGCCGTCTCTCATATTCCACGATCCTCCCTGATCTTCTGGGCCTCCCCTTGTGTCCTGGGGGCCAGTTGCACTATTGTGGGCTTCTTCTCATAAACCAGGAGTCTCCTCTAAATTAGAGGCCTCCCGCCACGCCTCAGAGACGCCTCAGATTTATTATGGACAAGCTCTACCCGTCAGAGTCGCAACCAAGGGGACGGAGGTTTGGCCCCCTGTCACTTAGTAAACAAAAATACACTAGACTAAGCAAGACATTTTTAGATTTTCACCACGCAAAATCAAAAATTTTCGGCGCCTTTGCGCGCCCAAATATGTCTACGTTTCCTGATAGTACAATTTTGGTCGGTCCCGTTTCAGAAAATCTTGGCTGTGTCGTTGCTACCCGTCTTGGGGGTCTAAGATCTTGGAACTCCATCTCCTATCGCACTGGCTTCTTGTCCGTCTAAAGGGCCTTCTCTAATTTATTTGGGGCCTCTTGCCAGTTTTCGAGGCATTCTCTTCTGTTCAGGGGCCTCCGAGCCCGTGTTCAGGACCCTCTTTAGTCCGTTGGACTTTTTTTCTCCTTGGGACCTCCGTTTCCAAATGAAATGCCTCCTCTCTCGTCTTTGAGACTCCTCCGTGTTTCGGACCTCTACCCACCTGAAGGGTCACCTCGTGCGTCCTGGTGGACTCCTGCTCTCTCCCAGGGACACCGTTTCTCATCTCTTCTGTCCTTTCCTGTCCTATCTCTGGAGCTTTGTGGGACTTCCTGCAGAAAAAAGCTCTGATTTGTATATAATATTAATTGTCTGGATGGTAGCGATCCTAAGTGTGAAGCCTTTCTTCTAGAGAGCACTTCAACTTTTCTGTGCGCTTCCGGGACGGTGCCTCCTCAAATGGCAGGGGAAAAACGCCGTCTTCCACAGAGCATGGGGCGACTGTCCTCGCTGCCTCCTCCGGTGGCGACGCCCCTGGCCCAGTGTGTCTAAATTCGCTCAGCTAGCCATCAGGATGTAACGATAAATTATTTCTGAATAGTTTGTTATATCCAATTCAAGTGGAACCGCAAGTAGCTGGTCCATTCACGATATTTCTGTGTTTGGGAGATATTTTAATTCGAAATGCATTAACATAGTTTCCTCCACACTTAGCTTCGCGAATCTTGAACCGTTACTTCCCACAGCACAATCAGCTCAACTGAGTCTCGTCTATATGGTATTGGAGTGGACATACAAATGGGGAGAGGTCACTGGACATAGCTCACAACAGACGACTGACTGGCAACAGTAGCCTCGACAGAGCTGACATAGCAATGGCCGCGGGGCGAGGACCAGTACATCCCACACCAGGCGTAATTACATGCCGGCATATCCTACTAAAATGTCCAAACAACTGTACGACTATCCACTAACATTGGGCGTGTGCTACAGATCGAAGTCAAATCCTTATCGAGCAAAGCACACATTCTACGCATATGAAAAAAGTAATTTGGAACATGCTTTTCTCGTTTCATTTTCCACGGACAGATGGCCGTTTTGGCTGGTGGCATACCCAGGATGGTATCCTGACAACGCCTCAGATAATGAACGCCTCTCTGAAAGTCACATGAGGGAGTGTGGACATTGAGACTGAGATGAGTGCAACTTGCGTACATGGGAATTAGTCCTCCGATGCTTTTCGGCGCTTTTCGGATCAAAAGTACACTTGTGGTCTAAACGATAGATAGATCTAAACGAGCGATATATCTAGGCCTTCTCCAGTGGTGTAAATACCCCACAATTTTCGGTCAACTGTGATAAGAATCCAACAGCTTTTAAATTGGGTAAATTTCCTCGCTTTCATTTCCCCTCTCCATCCCCTTCACCATTTTGAACATTAGGCTGCGAATCCATGATTAACTCGAAATAGGAATTATCACTGACACATAAGACCGCACAGATACACTTATTAGGATCAACAGCACACATACTGTTTTCACATTTCAAAGGATGTTGCCGTTGGTGACCATCAGGCCACGGTCCTCGGTGTACACGATGAGCATGTATGGACACACATTGTCCTCGGTATTCACGACAAACATGTATGTCGACACACATTGTCCTCGGAAATCACGATAAACATGCATGGACACACATTGTCCTCGGTATTCACGATAAACATGTATGGACACACACCGTCCTCGGTTTTGCCGATGTCCTCGGTAATTCAATCCACACTGGGAGCCAACAATTTGATGCTTCTTCCCAAATTGACCCTCCACCTTACTCAGCAGATCATGCCCTATCACCGAGAACAAATCGATGCTTCTCAGGTGGTAAATAAATGGTGTCCTCGTTAGTGACCGCCAGGACACAGTCCTCGGTAGTCACGGCAAACACGTATGTGTGTGTGTGTGTGTGTGTCTGTCTGTGTACCGGTGGCATGACTGGACGGGTCAGTGGGTCAGGCATGGTCCAGATGTGTGTGAGCTGTTGGCATGACTGGACGGGTCAGTGGGTCAGGCATGGTCTAGATGTGTGTGAGCTGGTGGCCATACTGGACGGGTCAGTGGGTCAGGCATGGTCCAGATGTGTGTGAGCTGGTGGCCATACTGGACGGGTCAGTGGGTCAGGCATGGTCTAGATGTGTGTGAGGTGGTGGCGATACTGGACGGGTCAGTGGGTCAGGCATGGTCTAGATGTGTGTGAGGTGGTGGCCATACTGGACGGGTCAGTGGGTCAGGCATGGTCCAGGTGTGTGTGAGCTGGTGGCCATACTGGACGGGTCAGTGGGTCAGGCATGGTCTAGATGTGTGTGAGGTGGTGGCCATACTGGACGGGTCAGTGGGTCAGGCATGGTCTAGATGTGTGTGAGGTGGTGTCCATACTGGACGGGTCAGTGGGTCAGGCATGGTCTAGATGTGTGTGAGGTGGTGGCCATACTGGACGGGTCAGTGGGTCAGGAATGGTCTAGATGTGTGTGAGGTGGTGGCCATACTGGACGGGTCAGTGGGTCAGGCATGGTCTAGATGTGTGTGAGGTGGTGGCCATACTGGACGGGTCAGTGGGTCAGGCATGGTCTAGATGTGTGTGAGCTGTTGGCATGACTGGACGGGTCAGTGGGTCAGGCATGGTCTAGATGTGTGTGAGGTGGTGGCCATACTGGACGGGTCAGTGGGTCAGGCATGGTCTAGATGTGTGTGAGGTGGTGGCGTGACTGGACGGGTCAGTGGGTCAGGCATGGTCTAGATGTGTGTGAGGTGGTGGCGTGACTGGACGGATCAGTGGGTCAGGCATGGTCCAGATGTGTGTGCGCTGGTGGCGTGACTGGATGGGTGACGAACAAGACCAGCTGCAACTGCTAGCGTCCCAGGCACTCGGAAGCCGGGCCCCGTCTGTCCAAATCCCACCTGGATTCAGCAGTGTTGACGTTTTGCTGTGAAGCAAGTAATCATGGCTCCCTCGTACGCCGCTTCGCATATCCGGAAACAGGTTTGGTGAACCTCCCAGGTATTTCCCAGAATGCGTTTGGAAAATCCGAACGCTGAAGCTTTCGTCATGGAGGGAAGCTTATATCTATCAGGATTTTTGGGGATACCGTTGGAAAAATATCTGCGTTGCAGCCTCAAATATTCGGAAGACTAGCCAAACAACATTTATGTGCATCGCCTCTTGGTAATGTATGCGGCTGTGATATTTCTTCGTACAGTGATTGCCAGAACATGATGACGTCAAACCTGGCTGCTGCTTAACTGGCACCCGACTGGAGTGAAGCTGAAATCAATCCCATCCCTCTAGCTTTGTGCTGATCACGAGATATTGGCTGAAGAAAAGGTTGGACGAAGGTGGATGAGAGTGGAGGTGAGGATGAGGGTGAGAGTGGGTGTGAGAGTGAAGATGAAGGTGAGTGTGTCAGTGATGGTGAGATTGAGGATTCGAATGTGGATGAGGGTGGAGGTGAAAATGTGGATGAGGGTGAAGGTGAGAGTGAGTGAGGATGTGAGTGAGGCTGAGAGTGATAATGTGAGTGAGGGTGCGGGTGATGGCGTGAATGACGCTGTGAATCGATTGAGTGTGATCGGGAATGAGTGACAGAGTGAGCGGGACTGTTGCTTGGCTTGATTTGTCCGCGTCACGACTTCGTCACATCGCCGTAATCAGGCGCATCAATACCGCACATCAAGACACCGCCAGTGATTCCAGTTCTGCGTCCAAAGAGCGACACCACACGGGCTGTCACTAGTAGCAGCTGTCACAGATGCTGCGACCATCAGATTTCTATCGGGAATCTTCCACCGGACTGTCATGCTGTCACCAAGAGAAGAGCAGAGAGAAGGACGGTCACTGCGCCCCATATGCTTAGCAAATGGGGACGAGGGGCTCGACCACGATTTTCGTTGTTTAGGGCCAGCGATGTTAAGTGCGCTCCGTTCATGCACTTCCTTCGCTTCTGCGAAAACAAATATGGAGCACCATAGCCAAGTTTATA
>JAOTOM010000807.1:42500-45980 GCA_034440615.1 Ashinkailepas kermadecensis
GGACAGCAGACGCACCAGGTGGGCTGCGCTGTCAGGACAGTAGACATACCAGGTGGGTTGCGTTGTCGGGACAGTAGACACACCAGGTGGGCTGCGCTGTCGGGACAGTAGACACACCAGGTGGGCTGCGCTGTCGGGACGGTAGACACACCAGGTGGGCTGCGCTGTCGGGACAACAGACACACCAGGTGGGCTGCGTTGTCGGGACAGTGCACACACCAGGTGGGCTGCGTTGTCGGGACAGTAGACACACCAGGTGGGCTGCGCTGTCGGGACAGTAGACACACCAGGTGGGCTGCGCTGTCGAGACAGTAGACTCGCCAGGTGGGCTGCGCTGTCGGGACAGTAGACATACCAGGTGGGCTGCGTTGTCGAGACAGCAGACACACCAGGTGGGCTGTGCTGTCGGGACAGTAGACTCGCCAGGTGGGCTGTGCTGTCGGGACAGCAGACACACTAGGTGGACTGCGCTGTCGTGACAGCAGCCACACCAGGTGGGCTGTGCTGTCGGGACAGCAGACACATCAGGTGGGCTGCGCTTTCGGGACAGTAAACACACCAGGTGGGCTGCGCTGTCCGGACAGTAGACATACCAGGTGGGCTGCGTTGTCGGGACGGTAGACACACCAGGTGGGCTGCGCTGTCGGGACGGTAGACACACCAGGTGGGCTGTGCTGTCGTGACAGCAGACACACCAGGTGGGTTGCGCTGTCGGGACAGTAGACACACCAGGTGGGGTGCGCTGTCGGGACAGCAGACACACCAGGTGGGCTGCGCTGTCGGGACAGTAGACACACCAGGTGGGCTGTGCTGTCGGGACAGCAGACACACCAGGTGGGCTGCGCTGTCGGGACAGTAGACACACCAGGTGGGCTGCGTTGTCGGGACAGTAGACACACCAGGTGGGCTGCGTTGTCGGGACGGTAGACACACCAGGTGGGCTGCGTTGTCGGGACAGTAGACACACCAGGTGGGCTGCGCTGTCGGGACAGTAGACACACCAGGTGGGCTGCGTTGTCGAGACAGTAGACACACCATGTGGGCTGCGTTGTCGAGACAGCAGACACACCATGTGGGTACAGTAGACACACCAGGTGGGCTGTGCTGTCGTGACAGCAGACACACCAGGTGGGCTGCGCTGTCGGGACAGTAGACATACCAGGTGGGCTGCGTTGTCGAGACAGCAGACACACCAGGTGGGCTGTGCTGTCGGGACAGTAGACTCGCCAGGTGGGCTGTGCTGTCGGGACAGCAGACACACTAGGTGGACTGCGCTGTCGTGACAGCAGACACACCAGGTGGGCTGTGCTGTCGGGACAGCAGACACACCAGGTGGGCTGCGCTGTCGGGACAGTAGACACACCAGGTGGGCTGCGCTGTCGGGACAGTAGACATACCAGGTGGGCTGCGTTGTCGAGACAGCAGACACACCAGGTGGGCTGTGCTGTCGGGACAGTAGACATACCAGGTGGGCTGCGTTGTCGAGACAGCAGACACACCAGGTGGGCTGTGCTGTCGGGACAGTAGACTCGCCAGGTGGGCTGCGCTGTTAGGACAGCAGACTCACCAGGTGGGCTGTGCTGTCGTGACAGCAGACACACCAGGTGGGCTGCGCTGTCGGGACAGTAGACACACCAGGTGGGCTGCGCTGTCGGGACAGTAGACACACCAGGTGGGCTGCGCTGTCGGGACAGTAGACACACCAGGTGGGCTGCGCTGTCGGGACAGCAGACACACCAGGTGGGCTGCGCTGTCGGGCCAATAGATATGCCGGCCCGTCCAGACTGCTCTGGCCGCCCAGTCTGCCCCGCCTGCCGGTGTTGCCCGTCACATGTCCTGTCCGCGAGGACTGTGGTGCTTGTTGCCTACTGGAAGCTCTCGGCCTTCGCTCAGATCGGGTGAGATCAAATCGGGTGAGGTCAGACCAGATCAGGTTGGATCGGGTCTGGGTGGATCAATGTCGGGTCTGATCAGTTCAGGGAGTCAGGTAGGAGCAGATCAGTTCAGATCCAGTTCAGGTCAGGTCAGGTTAGGGCAAATCAAGTCGGCTCAGGTCACGTCGGGTCAGTTGAGTCATGTCGCATCCGCCAGTCCAGGTTGGAAGTCCTGAGCGTATATCATCACCTTGGCGCGACGAAAATTGTGAGCCGTTGCCGACCGCACCAGTGCCAGTAGATTGTCCTGCCTTGCAGATGGCGCGCTATTTCTGGCAGGAGTCCAGGAAGTTTGGAAGTGAAGCTTGACTTGTCGCCGCTTGGGATACCGCCTGAATTCGTGTCTATGCCGGCAAGGCCGCGGGCGTTGGTTTTGAGTCATCAAATGGTTGTTTGAATACGGTGCTGTTCTCTGCATTCACAGACCGTGCGTGTATGTCCTATAAATAGCATCTCATTACAGTTGCATGCAGTTGTAGTTTCGTCCGTAGCTGGTGTTCTGAGGATGGTGAGGTAAGGTCACGCCACCAGGGGGGTGGTTGATGTAAGGTCACGCCACCAGAGAGGTGGTGAGGTAAGGTTACGCTTCCATAGGGGTGATGAGGTAGGTCACACCACCAGAGAGGTGGTAAGATAAGGTCACACCACCAGAGTGATGGTGAGGTGAGGTCATGCCACCAGAGGTGTAGTGAGATAAGGTCACGCCACCAGAGAGGTGGTGAGATAAGGTCACGCCACCAGAGAGGTTGTGAGGTAAGGTCACGCTTCCATAGGTGTGGTGAGGTAAGGTGACACCACCAGAGTGGTGGTGAGGTAAGGTCACACCACCAGAGTGGTGGTGAGGTAAGGTCACACCACCAGAGGTGTGGTGAGGTAAGGTCACGCCACCAGAGAGGTGGTGAGGTAAGGTCACGCCGCCAGAGAGGTGGTGAGGTAAGGTCACGCCACCAGAGTGGTGGTGAGGTAAGGTCACGCCACCAGAGGTGTGGTGAGGTAAGATCACGCCGCCAGAGAGGTGGTGAGGTAAGGTCATGCCGCCAGATCTACTCAGCACCTTGCTCCGCACAGTCGCCTCCGCAAACATCCAGATTGCATCCACACGCAACGAAAAGCGCGCGAATACTCGAGCTGTCGCATCGCTCCCGTCGAGATGTGAGTGGCTTAGCCTTCAGCGTCTCAGTGCCGAGTCCGTCAGTGAGTTGTGCCGGCGTGTCGGTAGCTGTGGTGAATGCGGTGAGCGCCGCTGGCTGGCCGGAGTCGGACCCATTTGCAGCGCCATAGAGCGCACGGCGAGGTCGATACCAACGCCACACCACGTCCAGCACACCCGAGCGTCTGTCTATCGGCTAACTGTTGCGTCCCGGCCCGCCGACACGGGTAGAGATGGTGACTGGAGATGGCGAGCACGGACGGACGGACGGGCGGACAGAAGAGGACATACGCAGGCGTGCCGACGAATAGACGGAGAAGGGGAGACGATTAGAAAGAAGAGCGAAGAGGAACGATAAATAAAATCAAATGAAGTGAGAGACAGATTGAGAGGAGA